>OV651818.1:18689343-18889343 GCA_927349885.1 Psylliodes chrysocephalus
GTGTAGACTAGCTGCTAACTGCTCATGACTGATTCTATCTCTTTTAGACACAATTTCGGAAAAATTGAATTTGGAGTTGAATAATGATCCACAAGAATCCACAACAAAATATGGGACCACCATTGACGCGGTATTTTCCAGATATTTAGAGGATATCAAGTCTCAAACTTATGTTTCTTATTTCAGTTACCATAAACCTATAGTTTCAATGATAAAAATTTCTGAATAACCTACATGTATTTTAAGATAATAAAAATATTTTAAACAATATCAACTTCTCATTTATTCAAAGAAACAAAATTGTTTTCTTATCGGTCACCACGCTCAAAAAGTGTAACTTGAATTAATATCAAAGAAAAAAAAAATACTGCATAAATAAAATAAATAAATAATTATAATAGCATAAGTTGATAAAAAATGCTATACAATAGCTTTACCGCGGAAGTCCCCGAGTGCCACAAGTATTTTTTAAAACAGACAATATATAAATATATCTGACAATATTATATGTAACAGTTTTTATTAAATCTTTTTTCTAAACTCATGATCTAAACTATATACTTTACACACTTTGGACTATTGCTATTTAACACTTCCTCTGTACTTCCCGTATATCCTTCGTATTTCCCATACTTTTTTCGTACTTCCCGTACTTTCTTCGTACTTCCCGTACCTCATGCGTGCTTCCCATGGGTTGTATGCCATATTTACTCGGTAGTTTATTCTCATTTTAGATATATATTACTTATATTAAGAATAGTTTAATAAAATTAAACCTTGTTTAGGAATGCGTAATAAAGTAAACTACTTTTTTCTACTACCGTGCGTAAAGTACGTACTTTACGCACTCCACGAAGTGTGTAAAGTTGTACTTTTTTCACAAGTGCGTAAAGTAAAACTCTTTACGCACTAGTTAAAAAAAGTAAAATTTGACAAAATTTGTACATAACAACAAAATATAACGTTTTATTTTATATTAACATTTTTTTGCCAAGTGTTATAGCAACGTATCTAAACTTGCCCAATCTAACGGCTTTTACAGGACACTGCTTTAGGAGGTCTTCAGCCACTATGCTGGCAAATTCTGGAAGAGACCTTCTAACGGTCAAAAAACATGAAGGATGGAAATCATCTGCTGTTGCAGAAGGCTACGTAGACAGCACAATAACACAAAAAAACAAAATTTCTAATAAAATTTTGATGGATGACAGTATGCCATCCACTTCCAAACAAAGCTACAATTTTACCGTTGACAACTCTAATGAAGAATTAGTGGAACCACTCGACAGTGAAACTAGAGTTACACAAAATATTTCAACCTCTTTACTTGAAAAGGCCAAATCCATACCACTCGAAGCTCAAAATAGGGTTACAGAAGTAATATCACAACATTTTTCAAACTCTGTGCTGGAAAAGGCCAAAACCTTAAGTTTTGGTAATTGCAATAATTGCACATTCAACATTAATATTCATAAGAGTTAAAAACCTATTTTTTTAAATATTTCTTCATTTGTTAGTTATTTTGTTCTGTAAGAATTATAAATTTATAAAGTTCCAATAAATTTATTTTTGTTACTGTGTACAATTTTTGGCACATTTTACTTTTTTTCACTAGTGCGTAAAGTACTTTTTTTCACTAGTGAAAAAAAGTAACTTTTATATTTCTAATATTAGTGGATTATGTGTACGGTAGTAGAAAAAATATTGTAAGCCACTCGTGTGTAAAGTCCCTTTTTTGATAACATTCACATTCGTCAAAAAAGGGTAACTTTACACTTGTTGCATAAATAACTATTTTACCCTAATCAGATTTTTTATATTCCTTTTCAATTCATTACATTTATTTAAAAAAAATACATTCTACGTTTTCCTTTAATGAATCTTTAATAAACGAATATGCGATTTTTTTTAATTTTCTACTCAAAACATATTTATAAAGAATATTTACATTCCTTTAAAACACGTTTATTTCTACATTTTCCAATTTTCTCTAGTAACTCTATCATAGTACACGTCAACTTACAATTCATCATTGGCTAGAATCACAATTTCGCGGTGTGGTGGCGGTGGTGGTAGCGGTAGTGAAGGGGTGGGTGTATTTCGCTTCAAAGAGCCGTGGAAACGCTTTGAATGACTTCGCTTTTATTCCTTTGTGAGAAGCATACAAAAATAGTTAATTAGAATGAGTAGGACGTGTTTTTAGTGTAGGGACGATATTTATCATTTCCAGTGGTACACACTGGCAAATATTGATGGAGGACTCGATGGAGGAGTTACATTGTAATCAAATCTTTAAATTGAGATATCTTGAGTAAAACAATTTATTTAAATAAACAGATAAGTAATCACTTTATTGTTTAATAGATAATTTTAAAGGGAAAATATGCAAGAAATATTATTCTTAGATACCCAGGCAGCACACATTAATATAACTAACGTATTTTATACGTAATACTCGTTTAATTTTGGTATTGATTGATTCCGTATACGTTTACAGTTTAGGAATATTATACATGCCGTATTTTAAAAGATATATTATACGTTTTTTGTATACATCCTAAGGTATATAATTGTAAATATTTCTACGTTTAAATGTAGTTAACAATATACAACTATTTTTAGTTTGCGATGAACTATTTATATACAGTGGGCTTAAATATACGTTTAGGTTTATTTAAATTAAATTCGTATAAATTTACATAATATTACAATATGTGTTCTTCGTTTATAACTCCCGTTTAAATTTTGTCTTGGTTGATTTTTTAATCGTTTACCATCTACCATTTTTATACTTAACGTTTTTTAACAGATAAATTAAACGCTTTTGTTTGTGGATACTAGTTAATATACCTATATTATTCTATGTTTAAATATAAGGCACCTTAAACGTATATTACCAGTTTACGATGAACTAGTAGACATAAGTAAATAATATGTATATATTTAGGTTCATTTAAATAAAAAGCTTATAGATATATTTATTTACATTACACCATATTTTTTTAATTATATTACCTGTAATATTTATAACAAATTCCCCATTGTACAGATTTTAAATACCCGAACATTTAAATAACCCGGGTGGACTAGTCCATGTCGTTTCAGTGAGTGAGATTCGGGGTGTGCTTTAAGCTAAGTCGAGTAAGGTACCGGCAGACGATCGGGAATCAGCTGATTGATGGTGGCTGGTTGCTGTGAAGCGCTTGGTATCAATCAGACAATTCACGCTATTATAAGTTATATTTCTGTTAACTAGTTGCTAACCAAGATAATTGTTTTTTATGTAATAAAAAGTTCTTGTAAAATTGTTGGTGTTGTTGTTGTGCCCAGTTGGATTGCTTGTTGTTTTGGCGTTCTGGCTTTTACGATATTGGTTAAAAGCATATAGGTAAGTTTCTATTAATGTTTTAATTTAGCTACTCATTTAATAATTGTTGCATTTTATTACAGTGTGTAAAATGCTTATAGAAACTCCAGAACATAACCTTACTTTTGTTTTTCTTATTTTTATACGTATTTCTATACCTATTTTTTTTTTGGCTACCTAGTTATTTCAAGCATACTTATTTTCCTTTTTTTTTGGTCAGTTATTTTTTATTTATTAAAATATCTAAAGGTTTGTTCCAACACAATAGCAAATCGGTTTACGTACTGTCAGGATTCTGCGCAGTCTAGATTTGGTGTTCCTTCAAACTTCGGACTCAAAACTGTACAAAAACCTATTGTTCCAACAAACTCAAACCTAATCACAAACCAGTTTTTGTACTGTCAAATCAGTTCCTGGGTCTGAATATGAACGAATTGTCAAGATATGCGCAAAACGAAAGTGAGCTCGTAAATAAATCACGACCAACTCTGGAAAATTGAAAATTTATTGATAATATTTGTTTTGATAGCATCGATCGTAGTCTTGATCCAAAGATTATATTACTATTATCGATTGTAATCTAGTTTTTATTCATTATCATTATTTAGTCTTCTATTATTGTATACGTGTATCTGTTGACTTATTATTAATGAGTTTTGGAGTGAAGAAAGTAAAAAGTACTATTATTCTGACTTAAATATAGTACAAAACTAAAATAAATAAAGTTTATTGTACTAACCAATCGAATAATTAAAATGTATAAATCTTTTAATAAGTTTTATAATTTTTTTATTTCCCAAATTCAAAATTTAACATTTGTTAAATTTGCTTTGACTTTGACGTTATCAACAGAGTATGTCTGACAACACAAAAATGGGTTCCAACACATCCAAGTTCCAAATCGCGTCCTAATCCTCGACAGGTCGTCGACTATCAGTCGTCGACAATAAGTTGTGGACTGGTTTATGTACGGTCCCAAGATTGTTGTTGAAACAAACCTTAAAATAACCCTGTCTCGGCGTCATCTACTAAGAAAAATAGCACAAAATGTTCAAGATGCTTTAAAGTCAAACCAATTTTTTTTTATTCCCAATGAAGATAACATTAATAAGGCTTCGGACATTAATATATCATCTGATTCTATTATTTATAATAATTTCCTAGAAAATAATACAAATTTAACGTTGGATCTTTTAGAAAATATTTCAGTTATATTTTGGTTATAGGAATGGGGGTGAACCAAGAGACTTAACTGACCGAACGATTAGAAGTGCTATGCAAGATTGGATTAAGTTAGCTAAGGCCTGTCTAGGACACAACACATCCAAAGTGTTAAGCTAAGATTTTAATTTTCATATATATTTTTTGGTAGTTAAAAAAAAGTTTCGTTTAGTTTGTTATTCAGTATTTTAGTGTTTATTTTTTAGTACTTATTTATTTTTTAGTATGTTATTGTTTATTTTTTTTAATAAAATATTGTTCTGTACATATAACAAGTGATCAAAAAAATTTCCTAAATATTTAGGCCAATTACAACCAAAATAGAAACACGAGTAATACCTATTTCTAGTGCATACACACCTGCTATGGATGAAATCCAAACTGTCATTTAAGAAATATTAGCATTTTTCCATGGCCTCTTTTAGAAATTTTGTTTTGATTACTTTATTTAATTTGTGTTTGAAATACATTTAAAACAATATCAGGTAGAGGCATTTTACACAATAATAAAATAAGATAAATAAAAAAACGTCTTTTATATCAAAGTGGATTCGTATAAATATACTACAACTATAAATCTAATATAGACGTATAGTAAAAACGTTTAATTATAGGTGGATAGATTCTTATTTTCACGAATATATTTGGTAGTACATCAACCGCATTCACACGTATGGTAGTACCTAAAAAAAAAACGTCATTTATACCAAAGTGTGCTGCCTGGGTAGATATTTAAATAAATACTATACAGGTCAGGTATTTAAAATAGATTGATCAATATTTTATTCATAGGTTCAGGAACTTAAAATGTTAAGGGTTATTGCTCCACTGAAAATAGCAATAAATTTGTATAAATAATAGGCATTCTGGTTTAATCCTGAAGACACAATTTTAAAGGTAATACCATACATTTTTGAAAAAATGGCCCGTTTTGTCAAAAAAAAATATAAAGTTTATTAAATTAAAAAAAAGGACAACTTTTAATAAAGAATTAAAATTATCAAATATGTGTAAGAGTCACTTTTAGATTTAGAAAAAAAAAAGAAGAATGTCAGTTGTCAAGTGTCAATGTTTGAAGTTTTGCGGTAATTTGTCACTTATCTTTTGTCCAAACTTGTGTTATGTTCGAAATAAAATTGTTTTAAAAAATACAAGTAATCTTGAGATTTATTTCAATAAGCCAAAGCGAGATGTTTACATATGCATTATTCTTTAAACGATTACTACTATGTTGAAGTAAATCTTTTTCTTAACAAGATCAAAAAATAATTTTTAAAATTGGACGTGATGTAAAGTCGTAATTGTTAAATTATCAAAGTAATTTCGGGTATAAAAAGATTGAAAAATATGATTACAATATCCCCTCTCAAGACGTTCCGTGTTCGTACCGAGGAATGGGCGATATTGTGGGAATAAATATTGCATGAAAATTTGCAATTTTTAAGTATATTTAAAAAATAATTTAATTGAAAAAAATTAGATTGAAGCATATATAATGGGTAAATATTTTATAAAATAGTTCATATCAACTAAGCTACTAAAATAATAAAATCTATAAATCAGCCTTATTAATAATGTATTTAACAAATGTTTCGTAATACATTAATTTACATGTTTTCTGACTTATCTGTAAATGAAATGAGAAAATACTTAGTTTCCTTGCACTTTTTTTTAGGATTTTGTTGCTGTTAGTGTAGGGCATAGTGGCGCATTCGTTTGCAAAATTGTTTTAATTCGTAATTTTTTTTTAAATGTCCGGAAGGCTTTCCTGATTATAAAAGTGTAAGATGACACTCGATATTTGTTGATGTTATTGTTTAAACAACGAAAAATTAATTAGGCCAGAAAAAATGCATTTTTTGCAATGAATTAATTTTTTTATATTCTTTAGGATATTTCAAATAAAAAAAGTCCTTGCGCCCATCATCGTATCTTCAACCCTTCAATTGTTATGAATTTTTTAAAATCCAAAATTGACGAAACTTTTAATTTTCTTGAATTAATAATATACCTTAAAATTTAAAGTGCTCTAATTTTAAATTTTTTACCAAATATTCAAACTATAATAAACAAAATTACACCTAAATAAATTTTCAAAATTTTGTTTGTTATGTTTTTTTACGTTATAACAATATGCTTCCTACGCGCGTGTACTTTTAGAGAGAAGTACTTAAAATGGCTTTTAAAAACCGGTGGAGGGGGGAAGGAGCTCTCCTTTCCCGCATAGAGGCTGGGCACCCAAAGCAATTTTTGGGTTCTGGCGCCTATGCACCACACCTCACTATCCTATATAAAATTCATTAAAAACTTTCTCTTTTGTGCTCAGAATTTTACTAAATATATTGAAATCTTTAATTTACATAATATCTAAATAAATCTGTTAGGGCATTTCCTACAACAGGGGAAATGCGGATTGACAACTTGTTGCTAAAAATTTGAAGATAGGGGTATAAGAGGTAGACTATGCCGACAAATTAGTTCTCATGAACGGAGCAATACCTTTTAATACTTTGCTAAATAAATTTTGGTGATAATTTACCGTATTGACTCGAAATTTGACAAATTTGTTTTTGGGGTGATATATTTAAATTACTGGATAATAATTTACCATATGCTTTGTAATCTGAGAAAAAATAATGTCGCTAATTCAGAACAAATTCAATATTTTTTTGCAAATATAGTTACTGGTTATCTTGAAAAGTGATAAAAAATATTACTAAAAACTGCACCTTTTACCTAGGAGTACTACCCTATTATGTACGATCAAACCAATTTTCGTGTCTCCGTAAAGAATTTTCATCCAATCAGAAAAAAATTATTTTGTTGTGTTGTATAACATTTCTAGCAGATATCCCCTAGAAAAAACTAGTTTTAACCCTTTATCAGACACGTATGCTTATGAAACGTGTTTAGTCGCGATAAGTCTACCTGACCATAAAAGGACGATTATTTCTCAATTTAACTACCTTGTGTAATGATTTAACAATATATTTCACTTTTCTAAAATAAGTAGGACCAGATAAAAACTTAAATATAATGCATACAATAATTTGTTGTAAGGGGTTTTCTCGCCTCAGAGAAAATGATTACTTACAAATGACGCCTGTTGACGGGACGGCTCTTGGGCGCCAGATTTTATGTGTGGTTTACTCCACAAACTTTCGAAACGGCGTCGAAAGTACTCGGGTAGCACAGATGGAGATAAAAAATTCCAGGGGTCGTTGGTCACTCAGACACAGGTAATAAGTAACCACAAGTAACGGGCTTTAATCGTTACTTGTGATGATAAATAATTTCTCACTGCTGAAATAAAGGGGAAAGTAAATTAGGGATCAGTAACCTCAGTAATAGTCAAGGTAACGTTGACACATATATTTAATTTAACTATTTACAATAAATAATTTTTAAATAATATTTCAACGCCCACCCTCGCTCGTATTTTTAAAACCCTGAACAAAAAGAAAAACAAACAGATCGGCCAGTAGTGAACTTTGATTAGTCTCAATTAGATGGTATAATTAAAATTAAAAGAAAGATGCTCGGTGGCAAAAGTAACTAATTAATAAATTGTCGGTTCGGTGGTTGAGCCAAAACGAAACCAAAAACAAAATTACTATTTCAGTTAAAGAAGAAAAAAGGCAAATAATTGCTGTCGTAGCAAGAGTTAGCTAGTAAACTGTTAAATCGGCAAAAAGATTGAACTTAAATATTTTGTTTCGTAAAATCAGAAATAAAATCACGGTCGTAGAAAAACTTATCTAGTTAACTATCTAGTCGGTATTAAAACTGAAACAAACCTCCTTGTGTAAGTGAATAGGGAATAAATAAATGTGGTAAGAAAACGAGATAGTATCAATCCTATGAGGAGTGTACTCGCCAAAACCAGCCCGCTCAACAGAAAAATGATACCATCATTTTAATCACGGGGCGGAGGCAACTAAAAAAAATAATCAAAAACCGGGTTAGTATTTATCCTATGATTAGTGTACTCGCCAAAACCAGCCCTCTCAAACATAAGAAAAACACTAATATGTTAATCACGGCTAGGGGTTAATCTAAAAAAAAAACTAATACCAAGATAGTATCTAATCTCATGTGAGCTTTCTCGCCAAAAACAGTCCACTCAACATGAAAAATGATACTATTTCAACTTTCCAACTTTCGAACTAAGAAGTAAAGAAACATATATGTAAAAAAAAAGTTAAACCAGATTGTGAATAAATAGAAACAAAATTTATGGTCGTAGTAAAAGTTAAGTAATTAACTATATACGGAATTTAATTTAAATTTATTATTACTTAAAAATAGAAACAACATCCACGGTCGCAATGAAAATTAAGTAATTAACTGGATACGGAATTTAATTTAAATTTAGGTTTACTATTACTCTAAAATTGAAACACAATCCACGGTCGCAATAAAAATTAAGTAATTAATAAAATAGAAACAAAATTTCTACTTCCTAATAACCAAAACTAATTTCCAATGTTTCTAAATAAAATCAAAACTAAATAATTTATCTGAAAATCAAAATATTTTTACCGAAAATCTAAAGTCAATTATTATTTCTATTAAATAAAATCGAAAACGGAATAATTTAATCAAATAAAACTGGTATTCGAACGTTTAGCTCAAGAAACGACGACAGAAAAAAAAAACGTAAACATGAATTCGGTGTACCTAACTACGGTCTCGGCAATGATTTTATGGCGTATAACGAAGCAGACTTAACGAGGTCGGAAAAATGAAATCAAGCTAGTCTAATGATTTTGAATGAATTCATTTTAATACTCAATGCTGAATCCTAGTCTCTATGCCCAAGCAGGCTGGCCCCCACTTGGTGTGCGCGGATCGCACGCGCTATCGTTACTCAGGTATAATACACAAATTTAAATGAAACAAAATTTGATATACAGGGTCCACCCATGAAGTTAAAATAAAATAAAAATTAAAATTTATATCCGGAATAGGCCGAAATATAGTAATGAAAATTGACTTCATTACATTGTATTTGATTCTAGAACGAAACAGATATATTTTTATTATTCAGATTCAAAAGCAGTTTCCTGTACATTGTTTCCTTCTTAGCAATTTTAACAGTATAGTTATGTGTCGATTGAAACAAGAAGTACGCAGAAGATTATTATTTGCATAAACAGCGGCACAAATACTGACCATTTGCAATGCAATATAAATAATGTTGTCTTTAAAATTCAAGAAAACTATTTTTGTAAAAATATTTGTAAAAAAAAATTGAAAAATTATCAGACCTATACGCGACTAACAAAGGGTTAACTAGTAATAACTGCTTCAAATTAAACTTACTTGGAGTTCTTACGTTTACCTAAGATTGTCAATTTGCAAAATCAAATTTAAAATTAACTAAAGTTTTTAAAATAAATTTATTTTAATATGGCTTTCTAACTACGACACTGCTTGTCTCTTTATTGTAGAAAGAGTCCATCTAGCTTAATGAGTTACTCACGTCTCTATTTCAGTCTGGTGTAGGTAACCCGAGATAGATTTGAATGCACCTCATACAAAAATATGATTGAAAAATATGCAGTCCGCGGATTCAAAGAACCTTTATATATTACTAAATGTATCAATTATTTTTAATTAAAGTACGAAAAGGAAGGAAATTAGTAGGTTTATGTGGAGAAAATTAACTGCTATTTAAAACTAAAAAACATATTATAAGACGATAAGTACATTAAAACATGTCTTTGAAATTAATAGGTTAGTATATTTTCATTCGAGTTTTTTTTATAATTCTAAACAGTCCATGTGTTTTATGATACTTTAATGTATATTTATCAACAGATGAAAAGAATAATATTAATAATAAAATTAAATCGTTTATTGTTTACCACATAAAATAAATATACATCACAGATAAATATTAAAAACCAATAATTAACGATGGTAACCAAAAAGGATTCTTCTTCATTATCATTTAAAAAGAAATACATACATATATAAATTATATTCCAATACATCTACACCCTACCCTGACTAGCCCACAATTATTGAAAAATGAGGATTTTTTTTTATTTAAAATTCATGGCCTTGGCATTGCCAATTGGCCAGACTAATTTACATTGTTTGGATACAAACAATTACAAATCCACAATCCACTGTTAGTATTTGTTAGTCGTTCGTTTCTGTTATTCTTTTTTTTTTGAGTTATATTTTCTTTTTTTTGTTTTATATTTTTCCTTTTGTTTTTTTTTTTGTTGTTTTTATTCGTTTTTTTTTGTTGTTGTTTTTATTCGTTTTTTTTTGTTACTATTCTTTTTTTTTATTTGTTTCTTTAACCTTTTTTTTTTTTTTTTTATTTTTTCAACTTAAGAGAACATATTTTTTTTTTAATTGTTAATACAATTTTTACTTATTTCTAATATGTTAAACTGTTAGTTTTTATTTAGGAATTGAAATTTAAAATTTGAAATTATACGTCATCGGGAATAGACCAATCAGCTTGTGTCGAAGTTTTTTTGTTATACAAAACCAAACCAACGAACAAACCGACACACAGAATGTCGAAGTGAACGCACCTCTAAGTGACATTAAAATTGACACCACCTAACCACGGTCACCTAACCTTACATTCGTTTTTTGTTTCGTATACTTTTTTCTCGATTTATTTCTTGTCTTTGCTAATTTGTTTAATTTTATTAATAATATGAGTTCGTCAGCTGGATTTATAAAAGTTCAATCAAGTATTTTACCCATTGCAAACCAAAATATGATTACCGAGATGATTACTGCATTTTTTAACAATACTCAGTTTACAAAAGACAGAAAGGTAAGACTTTATTTATAATTTGTTTTAATAGCAGGTAGTTACAGTTTATATGGAGCAATATACCTTATAGTAAAACATATTTATCTCAGGTCATTAGGATTGTCGAACAGTAACAGTTTTTCAAAAATAAACATTTTACCTTTACTTCATTTATTTTTATAAGAAAATTATATTTGTTGGTATTATTTCAATAATTAGAAGTAAAAGTATAATTATGTATTACCTGAGAAATAGCAAATTTGTTATTGTATAAAACGAGTTTTTACATTTTGTCCATTTGTTGTTTGCTTAAATTTAGATTATCGAAAACAGGACTCTTATAGATTGTTAAACATTAAAATATATCATGTTTACCTCAAACAATAAAACTATATAACATCTAAAAATGTATTTAGAAGGGTAGGGTGCAAGTATTTACTGCAATACGGTTTTTATTTGGTTAAAAATTACCTACTTGCTATATATCGTTGTAAATAATATTGTAATTTAAGTACATTTTTGTATATGCATAATTACTTTTTGTAATGGTACATACACTCTTTTACATTTAATGTACACATGTCTAATGTTTACATGGATAAATGTATGATAATATTTCTAAATTGAGATGATAAGAACACAAATAATAAAAATTAGTAAAAATATCTGATAATTAGGCCAAATATTTAGAGTAGGGCTCTTGAAAATACTAAAAAATTAATCACTTTATTAAATAATGCATTATTTTTAGATCTGCCAAGCAAGAATATGGAAAAAATTACTTTTTCCATGTACAACTTAAGAGAGAAGGAGATACTTGCACAGTAAATGGACAAATTACACCTAAACATAAAGTACGGCAAAAACCTTATGATGTGGTTGTTGTAATTAACAAAAATGAAATTTTTAGTGCACAATGCTAAGGATATGCTGCATCTGAAGGTTTGTAATATTTATTATGCTTTTTTGTTTTTATATCACATATAATAAATAGTGTATAAGGCCCTTTATTCCTATAAATATTTTTTTCTAATTTTCACATATAAAGAGACATTTTTTGTAATCGCAGCAAGTGTTAAAATGATCTAGAAATAGATTTTGTTAGTGAACCTAGTAATAATTATGATACCAAAGAATGCTGTAGAGCACCTATGAAATTTTGAGTTAAAACATATGCCATATTCTTAGGCTATTTTTATACCCTTTCAAAAATTTTATGGTCCTCGTTTTCTGCAAAACTCAAAATGCTCTGATACCTTCGAAAGAAGCCAGCAGAGAAATTCGGGTTTTTAAAGCTTTTTTTCTAAAAACCACACCCCATTTTTAGGATATTTTTAGACTCTTGAAATATTGTAAAACTTTACTAAAAAAATTGCTATTTTTAAATAATACAGGGTGTTTTTTTGGAACAAAGTCAGCAGGACACTTTAGTTTTTTAATTTTTTTTTAATTTATATATAAAAACAACTACTTATGACACATGTTTAGGCTGTTTTAAAATCCTAAAAATGTGGTAAGTATATTTATTTTCAGAAAAAAAAATTTGAAGTCAGCAAGGAATTGCGAATTTTTTTAAAAATGCCAAATTTCGAATATTTTATAATATTTTAGGTTGACAAGGGGGGTAGCCATGTGTGAGTTGAAGTAATTTTAAGGTGAAGGGGGGAGAAAAAGTCCTTTGTATCTCACAAGGAAAGTCCAATGTTTAATTATTCAACAAAACATTGAGTGCGACCGGTTTCGAAGTAACATCACTTCATCTTCAGGCTCGCCTAGTGGAAAGGAGAATATGTGGTGTAAGGTGTGTTGACTTTGAGCCCACAATATATAAAATAGTAAAAAATAGAAAAACTCACCATACTCTCCATCCACTAGGGAATACTACAGACAAGTTTCATCAAAACGTGGGGGATGAAATAAATTGTAAAACAAAACAATGTTACAAGTTATAAAAGTTAAAAATATTTGAAAAACAAATATTAGTCGATATAAACAGTTAAAAATTTTAAAATATTCAAGACGATACAAAAACAAATTACATACATTAAACAGATTAAAAGATAAGGCCTATTTTAAGCAAACATTGCTGTTTTTTATAAAAATCTAACATTTTTGAAAGGAGACCTGTCAAGTTAAGGCCTCTACAGGTGGTGGTAAGTACTAAAGAAAAATTCTTGGATAAACTTATGACAGGGTCGTCAGCATCTCGAATAGAATATCAATATTTGTAGTCTGATTCGGACATTCGAGAAGAATATGGGTTAAGTCACCCATACTTCCACAACTACACGAAGGTGATTCTGCAAGACCAACTTTATGTTTGTATTTTGGGCTCAAGGCATGATTACTTCTGAGGCGATTTATTGTTTTAATTAATTTTTTATTGGATTGATTTTGAAACCATGTTTTGGTTTTAAGTTTTGACTGACACTGAATAAAGTTAATACCTGTTACCTCCTGTTTTAATGTTTGTACCCAATTCTTTCGTGTAATATTTTTTCCAATTGCGTCAATATCAGAGACCGGGAGAATATTGTATATTTTTTCACCGTCGAAATCAGTTGATTTGGCTAATTTATCTGCGAACTCGTTTCGTTCTATTCCACAATGACCTTTAATTCATGAAATAATTACCTCAACAGCTAAATTTGAAATTTCGTGGTATAGCTTAAGAATTTCTAACTCAATGTAGCTAATTTCTTTTAACGTTTGAATAGTATTTAGCCTCGCGATGATTACTATCTGTAAAAATTATAAAACTGTTATTATTTGCCGCTAAAAGAATGTATTTTAAAGCCATCAATACTGCTATTAGTTCGGCTGTATAAATTGATGCTTCTTGTGGTAGATTGTATTTTAAATAATAACCTGTATTGAAAGATAAATAGCACAGCCTGTATAATTAAAGCGTTTGGAACTATCTGTATAAAGAAATTAATAGTCGAGCCATTTTTCTTCTATAACATTTTTAAAAGGGGTTCGAGATAATCTGGGGTCCATCAAGTAAGTTTTTACTTTTGTAGAGAAAAGAAAAAAAGGCATTTCGAAATAATAAGAAAGAATTTGGTTTTTAAAAACCAAAAGAAGTTCTTCATATTGCTTTAAAAGAACATAACTTTCAACGTATTATGGCGATTTTTTTTTGGACCAATAATAATGCGTGATATTAAGAATTGACAAATAGTGTATATTTTAAAAATACGATGACTGTTTAACTATAGCTCTGGAAACAAATTTGTCGCTTAAAAATTGTCGGCGAAGATTAAGAGGAGGTTCAGTTGCTTCCACTTTCATAACATTAATGGGCGTGGTTTTTAAATACCCGTGACAAATCCTAAGACATTTATTCTTCTGAATTTCTATTTTTTCTAAATGGGGTTCTGCAGCTGATCCATATAAATGACAACTATAATCAAATATGGGGCATATCATTGATCTATAAAATAACATAGCGATATTTGGATGTGCTTCCCAATTTGTTTTACAGAATGCTCTCAGGATATTTAAGGAATTTTCTGATTTCTTCACCGTTTGATGATTGGTCTTTCCAAAGAAGTTTTCGGTCTAGAAATATACCAAGATATTTTGTACAGTTTTTTATGGGATATTAAAACTGGCCCAATTTTAAGACGCCTTGTGGAATTTGATGCTTTCTTGAGAAGAGACAGAAGCCAATTTTTGTGTCAGATATATTTAACCCTAAGTCATTGTAGCATTTTTCGATATCTTTTATTGCAGAATTAAGATTAGTTATACAAGTATTTATGGATTTGTCTGATATGAAGAGGGTAACGTCATCAGCATACTGGATAATTTTGGTATTGCTTAGTAGACTATTTTCTAAATCTTTATTATACAATATAAAAAGAAGTGGACTCACAATGCTTCCTTGTGGTAAGCCTATGTTGGTAAGTCGTGGGGAAGATAACTCATCATTGATCTTCATAAAAGTGAGTCTATTTGCATATAAT
This sequence comes from Psylliodes chrysocephalus, assembly GCA_927349885.1. NCBI lineage: Eukaryota > Metazoa > Arthropoda > Insecta > Coleoptera > Chrysomelidae > Psylliodes > Psylliodes chrysocephalus. The sequence goes on from OV651818.1 coordinate 18,704,690, forward strand.
GATCTTAAAAATGAAACTAGACTTTCAGGTATTCCGATGTTTATCAACTTAAAGTAAAGAATATCCAAATTTACATTATTAAATGCAGAGGAAATATCTAGAAAAATAGCTGCCGTTGAAGCATTGTTTGTAAAATTCAGTTGTACATGTGTTACTAATTCTGTAATAGCGTCTTGAGTACCTCTCATTTTGCAAAAGCCATATTGTTATTTGGATAAAATCTTTTTATGTTCGATCCACTGTTCCAGTCTGTTTTTGATAAACCTTTCTAGCGTTTTTAGCACGCAGGAAGCTAGTGAAATTGGATGATAAGAATTTATGTTTTTTCTGGTTTTTCTGGTCTTTTTATTGAGTTATAGGGTTATACATACTTAGTCAACCTATTTCCTTTAGTTTATGATAAATTCTATTTCTGCTCCGAATTTCATAAATTAATTGTAAGCACAAATATTGAACGCTATTTAAGAAAAAAAAGGAAAAAAGTCTGTGGTCGAATGGTCCGATGATAATATACATATTTCCTGAGTGGTTAGAAGAATATGGCCCTAAAAATGATAAATCCACACTAGATTTATTTATGTGCTTCTTTGATAGGGATATAATTCAAATGTTAGTGAACTACACGAATATGTACGCCTCTCAAAAGAATCAAATTTCTACAATTTCTGGTGATGAATTTTATTGCTTCATTTAAGTTCTTATTCTAAGCTGGTATGTTATCGTAAGTCGTCGTAAAAGGTAAGATGCAAATAATATTCTAGTTTGTGAAGCAATTTCCCGAAATTTCAATATATTATGTCAAATTTATATTGTAATGACAATCATCATCTAAATAATGAAGATAGGTTCTCTAAAATGAGACCATTGTTCGACTCATTGAACAAGCGATTTCGATTGTTTGCGCTCAAAGAATAAAGAAGAAAATCACAGCGTTGATGAATCCATGGTGCCTTATTTTGGGCGCCATGGTTGTAAACAATTCATAAAAGGTAAACCAATCCGGTGGGGTCATAAATTTTGGACCGGAATAACTAGATTAGGCTACATAGTATGGTTTGATCCATATCAAGGTTCGTCTACTACTCTCCCAGACAAATACAAGGAAATGGGACTTGGTGCTAGTGTTGTATTACAATATGTCGATACCCTCACAGGTGAGATCTATCGACCCTATCACAATATTTTGTGATAATTTTTTCATCTCATATTTGCTACTAGAAGAACTGAAAGATAGAAGCAGCAGGTGCATGAGTGCATGAGAGAAAATAGAATCCCTTCAGATCCAATGGATAAATCAAGAGGTTTATTTATCCACAAAACTGAAAATGGGATAATACTGGTTTGCAAATAGCTACAATAGCCACAAATTCCCTATCAATTCAACCCATAAATAAGGTAAAACGATACGCCAGATCTGATAAGAAGCATATTTACATTGATCAGCCTTATCAAATCCAAAAATACAATAAAAACATGGGAGGAGTAGGTAGAGCTGATTAAAATATCGGACTGAACAGAATCTCTATCAGAAAAAAAAGTGGTATTTTCCTCTATTTTGTCAATGCATCGACATGGCTATTCAAAATGCGTGACAGCTTCACAATTGTAAACTCGATCAGTTGGCATTTAGGAGAAGTATAGCGACAAATATTTTAAAGACCTATAAGAAAATTTCTCGAAGGGAGCCTTTAAAACTACTACAAAAACATAATGAATGTTCGAGATATGATAGATTAGATCATTTGGTTAAGTATCAAAATAAGCAAACAAGATGCCGCGTCTGCCACAAAAATTCATTTTTCATGTGCAAAAAATGTGGAATTTCACTGCATCCCAAAGAATTTTCCGAATCGTTTCATACTTTGTAAATTTAAATTATAAGTACAATAAAAATGTAATATTTTTATGGTTGTTTATTATCATACTGATCCTTTAAAAGAAATCTCATATTTCAAAAACAGAATAATCAAGATTTTTTTAAACACTAATTTAGGTTGTAAACTTGTATATCCATACAAAATTTATCAAAAAAAAAAACTTGAGAAAAAAAATATTTACAGGTTTATCTGGGTTAAGTGGACATACTGTATATTATAATATACAGGGTGTTTATTAAGTACTTGTACAAACTTTAAATAGTGAATTTTAAGGCAAAAAGTTCATATGAACACGTGTCCTAAACCTCTTAACTTTTGTGCTAAAGTTTTCAGAAAAAATCTATTTTTTCCAATAACTGTGAGACTATTGTAGATATCTTTACGAAATTTGGTACACGTATACATATACATTAAGATGCATTTTTTAATGTACAAAGTTATGTTTTCTACCAGTGGCGTCCATACCTACGGGGTTTGTATTGAATATTTTTGCAGAAAAAAATAGTATGCCACTGCTTCATCTTAAAACAAAAAATTATTTTTAAAATCCTCATTTATTTTTAAACAAATTTAGTTTCTTGAGTTTTTTGTTCGATGCATAGTTTACGCTTTAAAAAATAAAATCCGTTTTATTTTAGAGTCAAATTGCTAAAATGTACAATTGTACATACATGCATAGCAAGTCTTGCAAACAACCGAGATGTTTCCATGGTAGCGGAATCAGTTATGACAGTTTATTTAAAAAAAAAGATCATGGTTTTTGTCATTTAAAAATGTATGTATGTATGTAATAATTTATTGTCTATTATTGTGTTTAAAATGTACGAATATATCAATGCAGAAATGGCAGACATTCATTTCGTCTAAGGAATGGCTCACGGTAATGCACAAGCTGCAAAAAGAATGTATCAAGCCCGATTTCCTCAACGGGTGGTTCCACATGTCCAAACTTTCATTAGTATTCACGCAAGACTTTGTGAAACTGGCAGCTTTAAAAGAACAATTTATATCCCAGGAAGGCCTGCGACAGTTCGAACAGTTGAAATTGAAGAAGCTGTGTTAAATAGAATTGAAGAAGACCCGTAAACTAGTACAAGGAAAATTGCTCATAAATTGAATATTACGCATACAATTGTGTGGCAAATTTTAAAATCTCAACAACTTTATTCTTATCATATTCAACGTGTACAGGCATTACCACCTGGAGATTTTCCTCTCAGAGTAGATATCTGCGTTTGGCTGCGAAATAAATTATTAACAACCCCGGATTTCTTAGGCCATATACTTGTTACAGACGAAGCTTCTTTTTCTCGAAACGCCATCATGAACTTCCACAACAACCACATCTGGTCTGAGGATAATCCCAATGCTATCATAGAAAATAATTTCCAAGATCGTTTTTCTCCAAATATTTGGGTCGCAATTATCGGGGATCACCTTATTGGACCTTGCATTCTTCCAAAAAGGATAAATGGCGAAGAGTACAGAATATTTTTGGAGCACGAGCTTCCTGAACATTTGGCTACCAGAAACAGGATGTGGTTCATGCACGATGGCGCACCGGCACACTTTTGTTTGGCTGCACGTCAATTTATGAACGAGAATTATCCTAATCGTTGGATAGGAAGAGCGGGACCGCAAACCTGGCCTCCCAGATCACCAGATTTAAATTCTCTGGATTTTTTTCTGTAGGGTCACTTAAAGACACTAGTTTACAAAACATCCGTTCAAAATGAGCAAGATCTAAGAAACAGGATATTTGAATCGTGTGACATTATTAATCAGACACCAGGTATATTCGAAAGAGTACGTCAATCAATGTTAAGGCGAATTGACGCATGCGTTGCAGTAGGCGGCGGGCATTTTCAGCAATTGTTGTAAATGTTATTAACTTATTTGTAAAAGTAGTTTAGTCTTAGTCTGTAAATAATCTAACTTTATCACATAACAATATTGATCAATAAAAGACACATATTTCACTTGTGCCATGCAGAATACTATGCGTCAGACGAAAACTATGCATCGGAGAAAAAACTCATCAAACCAAATTTGCTCAAAACTAAATGAGAAATGCAAAAATATTTGTGTTTTTAAGATGAAGCAGTGGCGTACTATTTTTTTCGGCAAAAATATTTAATACTAAACCCGTACGGGCGGCACTGGTAGAAATAATAAAATTATTTATACATTAAAAAATGCATCATATTGCGTAGGAGACGTGTACCAAATTTCGTAAAAGTATCTGCAATATTCTTACAGTTATTAGAAAAAAAAAAATTATTTCTGAAAACTTTATCACCCTGTAGCTCAAAAGTTAAGAGGTTTAGGACATGTGTTCATATGAACGTTTTTTTTTTAAATAAGTCAAAGATTCACCATTTAAAGTTTGTACAAGTACTTAATAAACACCCTGTATATTTTATACATATGTATCCACGTGTGCTTTCATAATTGCTTATTTAACTAGGATTTATACATATCATACAGCTCTGCAGAATAATAATTGAAACATCATGGTCGTTAACATAGTTAATGAAATAATTTATCCGACTGCCCCCGAAGACATCCTCATAACTTTCTGGCTCGCACCCTGTTCGTCCTGTCGCCATATTTTATTGTTGAAGAATGAGTTGGATCCTTTAAGTCTTGATAAGATCACGTAATTGTTCTGTGCAGCTTCCACGGCAATTATGGTGACACTGACGCCGATGAAATTAACTTCAGAGTCCCTATAGCAAGGCGAGTTATAATACCGTGGTCCTTTTTCAGAGATATGTTCCAGAGTCTACCGGATCTAGGACGTTCAGCGATAGATAGAAAAAAATTATCTTTGCAGTAAAACACAAAGATTCTATTTTTATTTAAAAATGGAATATGTCATGATGTAATTATAATAGTAAATGAAAGGGGCCAGTAAAGTGTAGATTGAAGTATATTATTTATTTATTTTATATATTTATTAGTAAAATTTGGGATACATACAGGTTGAAACCCAATTGAAGTACCCACTAACAGTGGCGGCTGGTGGGCACTAGCGGCAGTGGAGCACACACTGGAAAGGAATCCCGGGATTCGTTTTTCCCTTAGGAAAACAAGTTCTCCGCTTAATGAAAATTAAATATATTTCAAAACAATCAGTTGGGACATTAACGATTTTTGAATGTGACTACATGGAGCTAAATGTGATTACTCAAAATGCATTTAACCAGTGGCGGCTTTTGCATAGGAGCAGTGGAGATGCAGAACTACCAAGAAATTGCAGGTACTGCAGTGTCGTGCCAACGCGGTTTGCGCTTAATATTAGATACAATAATAATAGGCATTGAGGAAAATATAAAATATGAAAGATTTTTTTTTTGTTTATTATACTAGGGCATGTGCCCAAGTGCCCTTACGGGTAAACCACCACTGCCCACTTATACAATTTTTAATTTTCTATTTGTATACAGATATAAGGAAAGTATAGGAATCGTGATTTTTTCGATCTCCAGTTTTCGACGGATTTTTTCGTTTTGGGGTCCCCTGAATCCGTTTTGACTATTTTCGCGTGATATATATATATATATATATATATATGTGTGTGTGTGTGTGTGTGTGTGTGTGTGTGTGTGTGTGTGTGTGTGTGTGTGTGTGTGTGTGTGTGTGTGTGTGTGTGTGTGTGTGTGTGTGTGTGTGTGTGTGTGTGTGTGTGTGTGTGTGTGTGTGTGTGTGTGTGTGTGTGTGTGTGTGTGTGTGTGTGTGTGTGTGTGTGTGTGTGTGTGTGTGTGTGTGTGTGTATGTGTGTGTGTGTGTGTGTATCTGTATCTGTATCTGTATCTGTATCTGTATCTGTATCTGTATCTGTATCTGTATCTGTATCTGTATCTGTATCTGTATCTGTATCTGTATCTGTATCTGTATCTGTATCTGTATCTGTATCTGTATCTGTATCTGTATCTGTATCTGTATCTGTATCTGTATCTGTATCTGTATCTGTATCTGTATCTGTATCTGTATCTGTATCTGTATCTGTATCTGTATCTGTATCTGTATCTGTATCTGTATCTGTATCTGTATCTGTATCTGTATCTGTATCTGTATCTGTATCTGTATCTGTATCTGTATCTGTATCTGTATCTGTATCTGTATCTGTATCTGTATCTGTATCTGTATCTGTATCTGTATCTGTATCTGTATCTGTATCTGTATCTGTATCTGTATCTGTATCTGTATCTGTATCTGTATCTGTATCTGTATCTGTATCTGTATCTGTATCTGTATCTGTATCTGTATCTGTATCTGTATCTGTATCTGTATCTGTATCTGTATCTGTATCTGTATCTGTATCTGTATCTGTATCTGTATCTGTATCTGTATCTGTATCTGTATCTGTATCTGTATCTGTATCTGTATCTGTATCTGTATCTGTATCTGTATCTGTATCTGTATCTGTATCTGTATCTGTATCTGTATCTGTATCTGTATCTGTATCTGTATCTGTATCTGTATCTGTATCTGTATCTGTATCTGTATCTGTATCTGTATCTGTATCTGTATCTGTATCTGTATCTGTATCTGTATCTGTATCTGTATCTGTATCTGTATCTGTATCTGTATCTGTATCTGTATCTGTATCTGTATCTGTATCTGTATCTGTATCTGTATCTGTATCTGTATCTGTATCTGTATCTGTATCTGTATCTGTATCTGTATCTGTATCTGTATCTGTATCTGTATCTGTATCTGTATCTGTATCTGTATCTGTATCTGTATCTGTATCTGTATCTGTATCTGTATCTGTATCTGTATCTGTATCTGTATCTGTATCTGTATCTGTATCTGTATCTGTATCTGTATCTGTATCTGTATCTGTATCTGTATCTGTATCTGTATCTGTATCTGTATCTGTATCCACTATAACTTATCAACCGATACAAAGAAAAACACCAAATTTTAAACGTTAGCTTTGTTCCTGTGTCCAATGTACTGATAATATTTTAAGCAGAGTCGGAAGATTTGGGGGGTACTTTATGGGTGGTCATTTTTATATTTTATGAAATATATCTGTTATTTACGTTTAAAAAAGAAAATTCTTTAAATAAAAGTTACTAACAATATTATTGTCAACATGTCTTGTAAAACACAAAATTTTCCTAAAATGTTCCATATTCGAGAAATTTGACAAAATGTAAAAACATTATTTTTTATAAAAATTGTTCAAATAAAACTTGTTTTATTATTGGTTAATTGAAATTTTTGTATCTTATGTTAAGCTAATAGTGAATACTGTTCCTGGGTTCGTCCCGTTTTGTATTCTTTATTAAAATAAATAAATAAAGAGGATGAGGGTCCAGAAAAGGTTGCGAACCTCTGGTATAAAAGAATAAATTTTGATCTCCGTTCTTGGTTTACGTTTTTTAATTGTTACTTCGCAATCTACATTTATTATATATTTTTTTAATGGGCTGTGGTAAGAACAATTTACCCTGCTTCTGTTGTTTTCGAGGGGTCAGCGTATATGCGTATCGTTGGTATTGTGTTTTCTAATGATTCGCAAATAAATTAAAATCGCTTGTAAAATATCTTTTATAGACTAGCCCTTTCGGAAGTTATACTAGCGATAAGAAATAATTTTATAATTATAATAAAAAAATGTAGAATATTTTCTTGTTTATAATCTACATATCGATCATCATTTTAAACGTCAAAAGGTGACGTGGTTTCAGTAAGTTTAAGCATAAGTACTACAGAGTCTTTACTGGTCTTTATAAAACATACGGTAGAATCGTTAAGAATAATATTAGAGAACGATAGAGTAATAAGTAGGAAATTAAAAAAGTTTAATAAGTTTTCCACCTAGTGCAATAAAACGCGAAATACGAGTTTCGCAAAGTGGCACGTTAAACTTAGTCATAATTAACCGTATCTGCTATGGGCCGTAAGAGAAAATTGAAACAGATGAGAGTCCATTCGTATTTTCTCGAAGAACATTTGAATATTCATGTATTTCATATAATAACAAAGCACCCTTGAGCAATTCCGATTCCCTTTTTGTTTCCATTCTAATTTCCTTTTGTCCAACAAACTTGCACAAAGTCACTAACTAACACACATTTATTATTATCATAGCCATAGTCGCGGAAAGCCTGTAAGAATTAACTACGGAATTAATAACCCACTGGAGGATTATACGAGTCGTGCACTTGTGTTTCTCTGGATATTTTGTTGATATTTGAATGTTTGTTAACTGATAATGAGATAGGGCTTTGTTTGTGCATGCACCGTACTTTGCTCAATATCTTGCAACCAGATCGGTTCTTTGTTTTCACTAATGTTGTTTAATTTAATAATATGTCCATTTATTCCTTTACTTTAAAACAACAAGAAGCATGACACACTCGTTTCTATAGAGTATATATATTGTTAATTGTCATACGCAATGTGAATGTAGTGTCTTCTAGCTATATTGTCATTATCATCCCACTAAACAAGAAATATTTTTGATGTTTGGTTACGTTAATTTAAAGTTAGTTTCGAAATGGTTTCCTCTAAACATCTTACTGATGCAACAGTTACGATTTTCTTTAACAGTTAAGAAAACAACGATGTTGGTGTAGTGTACTGCCTCTGTTTTTATTACGTTACCATGTGATTTTTAGTTTTAGACAGATATAAATAAATATAACTTGTCAACAAAAAATATATTTGTCACAGAAAAAGTAAAACCTTTTATTCACATTCATACACCGATATAACATACCAGGTTAACTACATGACTCCGACAAGTTGGTGACCCCGAACGTTTTCCCATTTTTACAAAATTCTGTAAGAATTTAAAGAATTTTGCTAGCCGATCAATACGAGTTCCTGTAAATGACCCCATCTTCTATCCATGGTTCAACATATACTGTCCTGACTTCAAGATATATCCTGTACCAATTCTAACAAGATAAATAATTTAAGTATTTTAGTAGCAGTAGATAAGTACCTAATATTAGATATTCAATTCAATATCGTTAAAACCATTTTTATTTAAATTTAACTAATTTATATAATGTCACAAACTGAAGATATTTCAGGGAACAGTTATTCTGTCAATGTTGAACGCACACTTTCCTCTTTAAAATTACCACCCTTTTGGACCCCAAATCCAGAAATTTGGTTTACACAAGTTGAATCACAATTTGCTTTATCAAGGATAACTTCAGACAAAACTAAATATAATTACATTATTTCTAATTTACCTTTTAATATTATTTCAACCATTTACGATATCATAACTAATCCACCGCAAGAAAATCTCTATAAAATTTTGAAAGAAACCATTATCTCTCGTTTAACTTTAAGCGAGGAAAAACGTTTAGACGAACTCCTATCAAATTCCGAGATAGGTGATAGAAAACCATCAGAATTTTATAGAGAAATGCTAGGTATGGTTGGAGGCTCTCAAATGGTCAGCCAAGATTTGTTGATAAAACTTTGGAAGCGACGCTTACCAAAAACAATTTTAGTTGCTATTACAGCTTCTGGTGTAGTGTACTGCCTCTGTTTTTATTACGTTACCATGTGATTTTTAGTTTTAGACAGATATAAATAAATATAACTTGTCAACAAAAAATATATTTGTCACAGAAAAATCAAAACCTTTTATTCACATTCATACTCCGATATAACATACCAGGTTAACTACATGACTCCGACAGTTGGAATGTTAGGCTATTATATTGTTATTATTTGTCGTTATTATTATTGTGTAAGTACCTTATATATTTTTTGATATATTAGTCGTGTATTTTTGACTGTGATATTTTTTAATCTTTTTATATTGTACCTTTTCATATTTTGTAATAGATAATATTATTTTAAAACAGCTGATACTCAATTTTTTAAAAATCCATTGGAAAAGGAAGAGAATATAACAAAAATAAAATGAAAAATAAATTACGGACGATCTGAGGTTGGGAAGTCTAAGGGGATGATTTTTTAATGGTTTATCTCGATTTCCTATGGAAAAGAGTTAAAAAACAAAGTTGTAGGTAGTTAAAATATCTACAACTTTTTAATTTACACTTCTTTCACATAACCTTAAAATTTATGTGGAAAATTCAAATAATCTTTTTTTTTGTTTTTTATTTTTATATTTTACAAAAAAAAAATTTTCTTTTTATGTGCCAAACACACTGTAATTTTTTTAATTTAAAAAATTTATTATTTCAGTCTATTTTGACTTAATATCGAAAAAGCATCCCAATTTTCAATCGAAAATTCGCCCTTCAAAATATCTGGTCCTTTTAAAAAAGTCGGTGGGCTTTTTGTTCGTTGAAATCTCTACTTTCCCATGGTGTAAAAAAATATGTACATTGCTATGGTAAATGTTCTCAGAAGATGCAAAGAAACGAAAAAAACTCGAATACAAATTTTTTTCATCAATTTGTAAAATTTTGAGCTATTTATTAAAATTTTCACTTTAAATATTCCATGTTACATTGATAAACAAAAAACTACAAATCCATAAAACATAAAGATTGCACAAAACATGCGAAAATAGTTGCTTTAAATATTAAACATAGGATTTAAAGAGGATTTCATCTAAAAAATGTGACTGCTGCAATTTTTTTCAGTAAAAAAGTTGATTTATTGAATTTTAATCACATTTATGTTTTAGAAAATCTCATAATACATAAATATACATGTAAATCGTACTATTGCATTTAGATATTTTATGCTAATTACGTTTTTTATTGTAATATTTTTAAATACTAGTGATGCCGCGAGACGAGAGATTCTCGTCTCTCGTCTCGTCTTGTCTCGTCTTGAACGAGACAAGAGAGACATTTTTTTCTAAAAACAGATTCGAGACGAGACGAGAGAGCGTCATCTCTCGACGAGAATTTCTCGTTTCACTCGAACTCTCTCGGGCTCTCTTGAACAATTTTCTCGTTGCTTATTTGAAATTTTTAATTGCTTATCGTAACTTAAAATTTTAACATTAGATTTCGAGATAGTCAAGAAGTTAATTATAACACACCTGTTCTATATATTTTAAATGGTAACAAATTATACTTGTGTTATTAGGATTTTATAAAAAGTGATTTATAAGAAAAAATATTTTTCATTTCATTTATTTCAAATTTATGCAATCATTTTTTCTTATATTTAATCCATTCTGCTATTCTGAGGTTACTTTTGAAGATAAGTTGAACATTTTTAAGCGTTTTTTTCGAAAAACTGTCAAAGAGAAGGTAATAAACACGATTGTATTATATACAGTGAGGACGAAAATTGTACACTTCTCTATTTTAACTTCTAAATGAAAACGAGGTAAAACTCAAGAGATATCATATTTTTGTTTGTTTACTTGAGACACGTAAGATAGAGGAAGTTACTAGCTTTAAATTTTCTAATGGCAAGTAGCGTCATGTGATACCTCATTTGAAAGATATTTTCTATATTTTTACGTTCATGTAAACAGATTTAGTTTTTTATGTTTTTAGAGAAATTACATTAAATAAATTCATAAGGTAGGTTAAATTATTTTTTTATTTACCACTTTAACCTCAAAGTATCATTACCAGAGGTATAATACCTTATAAATGCTGTTTTTTAGAATAGTATAAAATGGATAATTAACATTTTGGCTAGTACAGAGTAAATGTCAGTATCGTTTAAAAATTTAAGTAATTTTTTACTGTTAGAGGGATTTAACACTGCACAAATGGTAATTTTTTGTAGCTGGTATTTTGTTCTTATACTGGCATGTTCTGGGCTTTTACTAATAAGTTACATTCTTGATAACTTTTGAATTAATAATTATTGTTCATTACTAAGGAAGCGCTTCTTGTATTTACTAAAATAAATAAATTAAGAATATCAAAGGTGATTTAAAAACCACTTGACGTATTAAATTTTTCATAACTTCTTAGCAAAAAAGCTTAATAAAAAATTCTCTTCTAACATTATCTAACATTTCTAGGATTATTACGGATTATTAAGAATGTAATTTATGTTAAAACAAAAAACAATTAAAACCGTTTGCTTGAACGTAAAGATAATAAAAATATCTTTCAAATGTGGTATTACATGACTTTACTTTCCATTAGAAAATTTAAAGATAGTAACGCCCTTTATTTTACGTTTTAAGAAAAGTGCATCTCATTATAACAAAAATATCATAATGTTTCTCTAATTTTACATCGTTTTTTTTATGTCTCTATCTTCTTGCATTTTGAAAACATACTACAAAATGCTTTCATTCGACATCATTGCAGGATTGCATTAGAAAAATTCTAACTTCCAATTTAACCTCTTCCCCCCTCCCAACTGACTTACAAGACAACGTATTTTCGTTTTTAATTAACGCCTAATCTGGGCAACTTATTACTTCAAATTTTAATTGTAAAACGACTGTGACAAACGGACAGACAGAAAGACATAAGTATTTCTTATTGTAAAATTTGGGTACTAATGCGCAAATTACTTGAAATTTTTTTTGTTTTTTCATATTTCGTCTTTTTTAAATTTAAGTTTGATATTGTTTTCTCACGAGAGAAACGAGACGAGACAAGACGAGAGAAAGGCTCTATCGAGCGAGAGAAGCGCCTTTTCGTCGAGACGAGAGAACAGTTTTCTCTCGCCCTACGAGACGAGAGAGGCCACTCTCTCGTCTCGTCTTGTCTCGCGGCATCACTATTAAATACATTAATCCTATTATTCATAAATACCTTATCTTGAATTCTAATCACTTATCCATTAGGTTTTGTCTATTTGATGGAATTTCTTTATCGTTTGATCCGACAAACCTTCCCAATTCTAGTAGATCTTCAAGACCATCACCGTCTTCGTCTCAAATATTATTTCTAGTCTGCATTGGTTCTTCATCTATATTTCCATGTGAATCATTAACTTCCTCGTAGGTTTTTTCGTCCACATTGAAGCATTTTTCATAGCCATGACAAAATTTGAGCATACATTTGTGCATTTTAAACCATGTTTTCGGCAGCCACATTTTAAACTATTACATCCAGTTTTACAGCTGCAGTAAATAGTTTTGTGCAATATTTCTGAAATTAATTCCTTTTCTGTAAATTTGAGCATAATGCACCACGGCTTCCAGCCCCAATCTGTTGCTGTTAGTTACCCAGCCAAGTCTGAAGCTGATAATATGCCCTGTAACAATGCTGATCTGCTGCACCTTCTGTTGGTGGAAGATTTGCCAATATAAAAGATGATTTAGTTTTTGCCAGTTTATATTTTAGAAATTTTAATTGATTCAGTGTTACATTATCATTTTTACATTTATAAATAGATTTTATTAATTATTGTAATCCTTTTTTTTATATCTTCTTTGTTTGCATCTTTTTTATAAAAAAAATCGAGAGACGCTAAAATGGTGGTTCCCGCCTTATCAAGACTGAGGCCCGCAAGGCTAAACTCGCAGCGTAACAAAAACGAGAAATTATTTAACTTGGAACGAAAGACCGAAAGCCGATAGTAGTATTTGGACGTTGAATTTTTTGGTTTGTGAAGCATTGGCATTATTAGGTTAAAACATGTGATAATTTCTATAAGCCTTAAGATATTCTTAAAACCATTCTATATCGCCTTTTGATTAGGGTTTTCAAACTTGTTTGAGCAATTTATTTAATAATAATTGGCCCCTTTACCTCTTAAGCCTGCTCATGTAAAATATTTGGGCTTCTTACTTCGCCTGTTTATATAATACTAATAAAGGACAGAAGAATGAGTATTGCAACTATGTTAAAAGAAATAAATTGGCTTTCAGTTCAGAATTATGTTCAGTACATGACTGATATTTATTTTTAAAATAAAAATGACATAGTACCATCGCATCAGATCTACTAGAAAAAATTCAATATAATTCAAAATATCACAACTAAAATACAAGAAGCCAATCTGACTTTTATGTATGGCAAGCCATCACTTAAAGTTCCCAAAATACAATTTTTACTTTCCTATCTATATAAGGAAAGTATAGGAATCACGATTTTTTTCGACCTCCAGTTTTCGACGGATTTTTACGTTTTGGGGTTCCCTGAATCCGTCTTGACTATTTTCGGGATGATGTCTGTGTATGTGTGTGTTTGTGTGTCTGTGTGTGTGCGTGTCTGTGTGTGTGCGTGTGTGCGTGTGTGCGTGTGTGCGTGCGTGTGTGTGTGTGTGTGTGTGTGTGTGTGTGTGTGTGTGTGTGTGTGTGTGTGTGTGTGTGTGTGTGTGTGTGTGTGTGTGTGTGTGTGTGTGTGTGTGTGTGTGTGTGTGTGTGTGTGTGTGTGTGTGTGTGTGTGTGTGTGTGTGTGTGTGTGTGTGTGTGTGTGTGTGTGTGTGTGTGTGTGTGTGTGTGTGTGTGTGTGTGTGTGTGTGTGTGTGTGTGTGTGTGTGTGTGTGTGTGTGTGTGTGTGTGTGTGTGTGTGTGTGTGTGTGTGTGTGTGTGTGTGTGTGTGTGTGTGTGTGTGTGTGTGTGTGTGTGTGTGTGTGTGTGTGTGTGTGTGTGTGTGTGTGTGTGTGTGTGTGTGTGTGTGTGTGTGTGTGTGTGTGTGTGTGTGTGTGTGTGTGTGTGTGTGTGTGTGTGTGTGTGTGTGTGTGTGTGTGTGTGTGTGTGTGTGTGTGTGTGTGTGTGTGTGTGTGTGCGCGCGCGCGCGCGCGCCTGTATCCACCATAACTCATGAACCGATACAAAGAAAAACACCAAATTTTAAACTTAAGCTTTATTCCGGCCTGCGGTGAACTGACTAGATTTTGGGCAGAGTCGGAAAATTTGGGGAGTACTTTATTGGTGGTCATTTTTATATTTTATGGAATATTACCGTTATTTCCGTTTGGAAAAGAAAATTCTTGAAATAAAATTTACTTACAATATTATTATCTATAATTTTTATTTTTTACATAATTTCTCTGAAATGGACCGTATTTGAGATATTTGAGAAAATGTGTAAATTTCGCATTTTGAAGAAAACTCAAAAACGGATAAAGGAAAAAACATTAAATTTCAAACTTAAGTTTTATTTCGGCCTGAGGTGAAATGATTAGATTTTAGACGAAGGCGGAACATCTGGAGAGTACTTTATGGGAGGCCGTTTTTATATTTTATGGAATATAAATTATAGAAAAATGTGTCGAGTTAGATGTATGTGGAAAATGTATATATTTAATTTATCCTCTAAACATTTATAAAGGTGCTGCAATAGGTTGTACAAAATAACCGGAGAAAGCCTATAATAATTAGATAGGAAAGTCATGTGTTGGACATATCAGATTTTTAATAACGGTTTAAAAAGTTTAATAGACTGCCTACAGAAATAAAAAAAAAAATAAATGTATTCAAAAGTAACCTCAAACAATACTTGATAAAAAAACGGAACGGATATACTTTCTTGTGATAATACTCTTTAGACCTGGCCTTTTAAATTATTTCCCTTAATTTATTGTTATTTTACCCCTCGTTTTACCCGCATTCATTATAAATTATGTCTATTTTGAGATCATGTACTTTATTTGATGTTATAATAATACTACTTACTATGTTTAAATTATTAATAGTTTTGCAACGATAGGTAGTAACTTATAGCCACAAAACTATTTTTGTGTTAAAGTAGATCCAATGACAACTTTATAGTTAAAATAAAAAACACAACAAAATACCTCGGTACCAAGGTAAGAAGATTCATTTTTAAATTTTATTTATTGAGGAAATTTATGACTAGAAGTTTACTAATTATTATTTACAATTCGCTGGTTGAATAAAAATAAAAATTTTCTACAAAAAAAACAGCATAAAATCCTATCTTTGTATACAAACATTATATTATCTATCTTGATGTACCTTTATGGAAAGCCTGAATTGAGATATACTACAAATTATTTGCAATAAATATCAATACACATCATCAATATACATTTTTAAATAATTTGACATTTAAGAGCCATTCACACATCACAGTTGACATTTTGATACTTGACAGGCACAGCCAGCATTATTCTGATTTTTGCGTAATAAAATGTATGGTTCATTATTCTATGGGGTTGCGACAGAGAGCCAATAAATTTGATGAATGTGTTTTTGTGGCTAGGGGCGAAATAGTAGTACGCTTATGTTAGCATCACCATAAAAAAGTAATTTTTAAGAAATTGCTTTTATATTTTTCATAAATTGGCAGACTTGGCTACTAATTTCGAATGAAAATAGTCTCAAAAATGGCTATGATTGCAAGTATGAAGGTCGCAACCCGCCTTAGAAATTTCACCTTTATTATCATTTAACCTTTATATTTACAGGTCGTTAGAGAATGTTTACAATTTACGGAATTTTAAGAATGTTAGGACTGTTGACTTAGAAATAAACGAAATTCCTAAAATTGTAACATAAGTAACGCATATGCGGATTTTAAGAAAATTGATTATAAAGTAGGATGAACTGAAAATTCTGCAAATCAATAGGGTTCTAAGTTAGAAGTAATTATTCAAGAAAATCAAAACCGCAAGTCAATCAGAACTTTTGTTCTAGAGTTATCGAGCCGGCATACATACAGACGAACAGACGAAATTTGGAAATTGGATACATTTGACAAATTTTTATCATCAAATAATGAATTTACGATACTTTTCTTTCCTTTTCCGGCAAATCAGTATAAAGTATCTAAATTTAATAGAATGATTTACATGTATATTTATAGATTATGAGATTTTCTATGACATAAATGTAAATATAATTTAATAAATCAACTTTTTTACTAAAAAAACTTAAAGCAGTCACATTTTTAAGATGAAATCCCCTTTAAATCCTATCTTTAATATTTAGAACAACTATTTTCGCATGTTTTTTGCAATCTTTATGTTTTACGAATTTGTATTTTTTTTTGTTTATCAACATGGAATCTTTCGTTTTTCGAGTAATTAAAGTGTAAATAAATAGCTCAAAATTGTACATAATAATTAAAAAAAAAAATCGGATTCGAGATTTTTTCGTTTCTTTGCATTTTCTGAGAACATTTACCATAGTTATGTATATATTTTTTTACATCATAATAAAGTAGTTCAACGAACAAAAAGCCCACTGATTTTTTTTTAAATAAAATATTTTGACGGGAAAATTTTCGATTGGCAATTAGGGTGCTTTTTCAATATTAAGTCAAAATAAAGTGAAATAATAATTTTTTTTTCGCCTACCATATGTGAAAATCAATCATATAAACCCTAAAAATATGAAAGAAAGTAACGTTTATCGTCCCATGGGCTGCTAAACTCATAACAGCCCGATTTTGTAGTTTTTCAATAGATATCTAGACACCTTTGACAGTCACTTGCGTACTTTGACGTTTCATATAAATATGAAGACTAGAGATCAGAAGGCGAATCGGCATACTCAAAAAACGCACGCTAATTGAGTAAAAACCAATTTAAATATAATTTATATTATATGACTTTTAATAATTTTACTGTTATTAATAATATTTATGGATACATACGATTTTTAATGTTGCCGACCTCCACGCAATCTCGGAACCCTAGGAAGAGGCTTTGAGAGAGATGGAGGCCAAAACACAAAAAATTTACAATGCTTTGGAGAAGTACTCGAATACTATCCAAAGCACAATAAACAATTCCTATAAGAAATCCGGTCCTCTGAGGCCAATCTTGTAATATGATCTTATTATTTTATCAATTTTTATAGTGTTTTAAGCTCTACGATTTTGGGGAGTGGGTCAGGTTATTAAACAACTCATATGACTTTGAAAAAGAATATGGGACGCCACTATATTTAAAACTCTCTAAACTTGACTATCGATCAGTGATGAAAATATAGAAAATCACTAATCTTTATGATATTATAATTAAATAAGGTAGCGACAAATTCTAATTCACAGAGACCTAATTATTACTATTGAACTTCTGAACCATCTATATAATTTCTATCGACTTCTACTGAAACCATCTATATAACTTCTATAGGATTTCTTTAGGATTTCTTTAGGATTTCTACAGGATTTATTTAAGATTTCTTTACGATTTCTTTAGGACTTCTTTAGGATTTCTTTAGGATTTCTTTAGGATTTCTTTAGGATTTCTTTAGGATTTCTTTAGGATTTCTTTAGGATTTCTTTAGGATTTCTTTAGGATTTCTTTAGGATTTCTTTAGGATTTCTTTAGGATTTCTTTAGGATTTCTTTAGGATTTCTTTAGGATTTCTTTAGGATTTCTTTAGGATTTCTTTAGGATTTCTTTAGGATTTCTTTAGGATTTCTTTAGGATTTCTTTAGGATTTCTTTAGGATTTCTTTAGGATTTCTTTAGGATTTCTTTAGGATTTCTTTAGGATTTCTTTAGGATTTCTTTAGGATTTCTTTAGGATTTCTTTAGGATTTCTTTAGGATTTCTTTAGGATTTCTTTAGGATTTCTTTAGGATTTCTTTAGGATTTCTTTAGGATTTCTTTAGGATTTCTTTAGGATTTCTTTAGGATTTCTTTAGGATTTCTTTAGGACCATCTATATACAGCAAGGCTACAAGGAAAAAGGTAAAAATATAAAAAAGGAATCAGGAAGAGTATATAGGAAACAGATAAGATGCTTTTTACTATGAAATGAACAAATTTAACTATTATTTGAATAGATTCACAGAGACTAGAATTAATATGAATAGGAAAAATCTTATTTAACATATTTAAATATAGTAAAGCATATTATCTATTTCAAACAAAATAATATATGAAATTGCATAAAACATGCGATCATGTGTTTTTCAATGTGTTGAGGTTATGTTTAAAATTTGACATTTTAATAAAGAAATTCTTGTATTAAATATATATTTTCAACAAAATATCGGTAGGAAACTTACCTTTTTTATAAACAGACGGTCATTAAAAATATTTAAGATAACTAGTACATCGGATGTCCCAGATAAAGTTCAAATTAAAATTCAAATATTCAGCTTGCTTGTTGACGGATAAAAATGAAATGACAATCCAAGTTTGACACAAGGCATAAACGACAAATGACGTTTGCGTAGAGACAATGGTTTCAAAATAACGAAAACGGGTCTTGGTGCAATAACGAAAACGGTTTTAACCGTTACAATCTAACACGATCAGACGACTATCGCATGGTGTTGTCTCGAGTTGGATCACCTCAAAAAGAAAGCTAGAAAATCCTTTAATAAGTCAAGAACCACAAAACTCAAAGAGGACGGTGATACGTACAAATCTCACCTCAGAGTATACAAAAAAATCGTCAGAGGAAAACAGGGTAATGCATGGAGATCCTACTACAAAGAAATCGAAGATTTTCCGCAGGCAGCGAGGCTCCAAAAAGCTCTCTTAAAAGATTCACACTAATGCATTGGTGCGTTAATTAAAGAGGATGGCACAAAAACTGCCAACCTCGAAGATAGCATCAAACTTCTGCTGTTAACACACTTCCCTGACGCGGTCATCAAAGACGTGGCCGATTAAGCAGAGGAAGAATACAGTCCATCTGTCTCTGAATGGCAAATTGCCAAACATATTGTAGACGATGAAAAACTTAGATGGGCAATATCCAGCTTCTCTCCATTTAAATCGCCAGGACCTGACGGTATCTATCCAGTCCTACTTCAGTGGGGTCTAGAAGAACTTACACCACACCTGGTGAGTATATTCAAATCCTCGTTGGCTCTGAGGTATAGGCACAAAAAAATTAAATGCTCTCAAAGCGAGCAGTAAATATAAGCATAGAAAATGTAAAGATAAGATGCTTGGTTGAGAGAATATGTCCACAGGGAGGGGTGCTATCACCTCTGCTGTGGAATATAATTCTCGACATCCTCAACAGCCGCCTCAATAATGGCAGTCACTACACAATAGCTTATGCAGATGACCTGGTCATTCTGCAAACAGGGAATTTTAAGAACATACTCTGCGAAAGAATGCAAGTAACTATTAAAAACGTCAAGGAGGTTGCTTTAACGACAATGACACGCCTCCGCACGGTCGGAATAGAATCTGATGTAGGACCGGACCTGGTGAGGCGATACGCTCCCACTGCTTCAAGCGAACGTGGACTCCATCTCACCAAGATATATCTTTAGTAAGCTATATAAAATTGTAGCAGAATAAATAAAAGAACCGAAAGTGGCAGGTATCTTATATATCTACACCGACGGTTTTAAAACAAAACAAGGCTCAGGATATGGAACATACTCCAGATTCTTCAACATAAACATAACTGTAAGCAATAGTGCCAATGCAGTTCAAACAGAGCTAACTGGGATTCTCATAGCAGCAAAAGAAATCACCAGAAACAATATCACTGGAAGGAACATGCTTATCTATACATATAGCAGACAAGCACTACTCACCCTGCACAGATCACGAATTTACTCGGGGTTAGTACTAGAATGTCACGAAGCTTTGACCGAAGTATCCATCAACAATGTGGTAGCCTTAAGATGGATCAAAGGTCAAACCACTTCGAAAAGTAGTCGTTCTTCTGATTCACTAGCCAAGAAAGCAGATAACCAAATACTTTATGGACCTGGCCCTTCCATTGGCCTGAAAAAATAGGTAGTGACAGACCTAATTAAAGAAAATTCCCTTGTGAAATTCAAGGAAAGATGAAATGAAACAAGAAACTAAAGAGTTGCCTGGGAGCTCTTAAGTTACCCTGGCAACACTGCAGCAAACAAATACTTGACTATGATTAGACAGAATCTGCGTCTAGTCACAAGCATTCTGATTGGTCATTGCCAAGTACGGAAGCATCTTTATTTCACGGGGCTGTCAGAATCCGCACTCTGCAGAGGGTGCGAACAAGAAGATAAGACCTTTACGATTGCTAAACGCTCTCATTTATTAAAAAAAAAATGTGTTCGGTGAGTATCGGCTAACAACGGCCGATATAAGAGAAGCACCTCTCGGCGACTTTTTCGACTACATTAAATCTGTAGGCTGGCTCACGAGCTAGAAGGTGCCTATTATCTTAGGAGGATGCACAATAGGCCTATTGAGGCCTAAGTACCGTGGGGGTAACCCATATTTCACACGTTACATATACAGATATAAATAATATTGATTATTTTACACAGAAAAACACAAGTTTTAAATCACTAAGGTGCTATTTTACAAAAAAAATACTTTGCATTCATTGAAAAATGTATTTTTTTTTTCGATTTTTTTTTTCGTTACCTTATTTTCTAGAAATAAAACCGATGAAATTCCAGTTTAAAAAATGCGTAACTTGTACACTGTATCTTAAATTGCTATAATTTATTGCAGATTTTGTGAAAAATCTTTAAGAAAACCAATTTTCGTTCGTATTTACCTCAGTTAGACTTATGATTTGTTTACACCTCCTGTAACTCCTGTATGTCTTGGCTGACTGACATCCTGGCATCAACAGACTGCTTAAAATCATCATATAATCAGCATTTAAACTGATTTATCTGATTACCTATTCATAAACAATGTCGTTACTAAAAGTGAGTCCCGTTCGCGCTATCCTACAGAAAATTTCCCTGTTCGAGCCTTCATTAATTTCCTGTAGGAAGCCGGGAATCATTCTGTGTGGAGGTTTTCAATCGGAAACATATCGATTAATTAAGGTAGATTCGCAGGGCGTTTCTCATTAAAAATGTCCCTTTGGACCAAGGGTTGGATAATATTCTTGTATTAATGAGTTCTTAGGGACTCATTTTCGGGGGATTATTCGGAGCCAGTCGTGTATGAAGGTTTTAAAATGGGATAATCGGGATTATAGATATTTGGGTTCGTGTAATATACTGATTTTACTATAAATGAATGGACAACTTTTGTGATGCTTATATCCAAAATAACTTATGCCATTTAAACTAAAATGCAGCTAAATTCTATTTATATCAAATTATATTTTTTTATTTAATTAGTGAGCTTTAGCTTCTAATATCAAAATAAAATCTTATTTTCAATATTTTATCATGATATAGGTAAACCCAGGAGAGATCGACCACCGGTAGAGACCGACCACCACTAACAGTTCATCATGCATACTCCAGATGGATCTGTAGGTCACACCGATTAGCAGTTGCATTACCCATGGTACATATATCACCTCGTGTCCTGTGTTTCTGTTGTTTATACCCAATAAATCGTTATAAAAAAGATCCTAACTAACGAAAAGTTTAATAGCGTATAATTATGTGCAGTATTAGAACCAAACTGGGTAAGTTTAATTCAAAACTACCAATGTTTTATGATAAAATAGGGACGGAAAAGGTACTTAACCTCAAAATTAAGCGTGTTATGGATTACGGTCTGTGGCTAACCGTGTGGTCGGTCTCTCCCGTCACTTTGGTAGAGTCCGATTACCTGTTTTTGGGAGAGAACGACCACTATGGAAGCTTAATGTTTTCGTTATTTTATGGTAATTAAATGCTTTTGTTGCAGCTAAATAAAAATGTAGACCGAATATAGAAGAAAAATGTAGAAAGAGCTAGTTGGAGCGCCGATTCGTTAAAGAATGCCATCGAGTTTATCAAAAATGGAACTATGGGAGTTAATGAGGCCGCACGAAATTTTGGAATCCCTAAATCAACTTTAAAAGACAGGTTAAGAAAATCGGATACAGAAAAACATTGACTTGGACCGTCATCATGTTTGGGTGTTGATGCAGAATTAAAACTAGGGCATATTAAAACCCTCCAAAAATTTGGGTTTGCCCCTGATAGGGATTCTGTAAGATCATTGGCATTTGAACTTGCTGAGCACATGAAAATAAAGCACAAATTCAATAAAGATATTGGCAAAGCTGGATACGATTGGCTGCACTCGTTTTTACGGCGTCATCCAGAACTTTCAGTCTGAAAGACTGAGGAATCTCTATCAATCGTGCTACCGGTATGAACCGCGAGACAGTTAGACAATATTTTTAACTTTTGGAGAAAGTACTTCGTGAAAATGATCTTTTTAACAAACCGTCTAATGTGTTCAATGTCGACGAGACCGGTTTAGAGTTAAATATTAAACCAATGCAATTATCAGCTGCTAAAGGTTCCAAAAACGTTTCATCATTGACGTCAGGCGAAAAAAGCGAAACAATTTCTGTTATTGCATGCTGCAACGCCGAGGAGGGAATGTTTCTTCCGCCCTACTCGATATTCAAGGGAAAAAACAAGAAAGAGGAGTTTGCTGATGGAATGCTGCCTGGTTCTCAAATTGCTATATCTGACAAATCGGCATATGTCAATACAGTTATTTTTAAACATTGGCTGGAATCACATTTCCTGTCCCGTAAGCCAACCGGAACTGTATTGTTGATTGTTGATGGTCACACTTCCCACACAAATTTAGTAGATATGCTGGATTTTTGCCAAGATAACAAAATAATACTTCTTTGTCATCCGAGTCATACGACTCATTATCTGCAACCCCTTGATCGTTCCTTTTTTAAATCATTAAAAACGAACTATTATGCGGCTTGTAACAATTTCATGAAAACAAATCCATCAAGAAAGTTGACAAGGTTGTAGTTTGGAAAACTTCTTGGGCATGCATGGGGTAGATCAACAATGAAAGAGCTGTCGAAGATTAGCATATTCAAATAATGTCAGACAGCCAAGCGGCACTTAAGGCCATATCGAGTCAGAAAGTTACGTCGAGGCTGGTATGGGAATGCATCGAAGAACTAAGAACACTGGCAGACCGAAATAGAGTAAAACTATTTTGAGTGCCAGGTCACAAAGGGATAGAAGGCAACGAAAAGGCTGACGAACTTGCAAAAAGAGGGTCAGAAGAAACACCGAAACCAGACACAAACCCAGAAGTACCACAAAGTACAGTCCTCGGTTTTATAAATGACTGGATTCGGGAACAACATATCAACTATTGGGGATGCACCCCAAAACAGGCACACGGAAAAGCCTTCATAGGTATACCATGTCCCAAAAGAACTGAAGAACTACTCTTAATGAATAGGAACCAGTTGAAACTGGTAACAGGGTTCATGACTGGGCACGCCCCAGTAAAGGGTCACTTGAACAAAATTGGCATGTACAATGTGGAACTCATGTGCCGACTATCTCACAAGAAACCAGAAACGGCCAAACACAGGATCTGTACAAACTTGTACAAGGTACAAAGGTGATAGAGTGGGTGCCATGAACTAACATGGGGTAAAACACAATAAGCCAATAGGCTTCAGTGTTATTTGGAGACACATGGTCAGACGAGCCCAGGAGAAAAAAAAATGGGGTAGATCGGCTACCGTCGAAAATGGAATGTCTGCATTTAGAGCTATAGGAATTTCACCTTTCAATCAAGATGCTATCCCAGATTACGCCTATGTGGAAATTGACTTTGAACATGGCTCTGAAAATGTCCAACCACAATCTTTAAATAGCACGCATTCTCCTTAAACAACCAGCAGATCTTCACCCTACCCTGGATGTTCTCATTACCCAGATCTTCCAGCAACTGAAGATGTTAGTAAAATTACACCAGGAAAGCTACTCAACGAAATTTCTGCCGTTTCAAAAACTAGTGCGATCGTAGCAGTCAAAAAACGAGGAAGGCAGCTTGCAACCATTTTGAATACTGCAGAACGTATTGAGAAGTAAAAAAGCAAACCTACTATAAAAAAGCAAAGCAAAGAAAGGATTAGGAAGAAATTAAAGCATTTCGAAAAAAAAAAAAAAAACGGCAAGGTAGAACATCTAATTCTGGAAAAAAAGGAAAAAAGTGCCAAGTTGAAACATCTGATTCTGAAGATGGAAGTATAAGTTTTAAAGAAAGCGATCAATCAGAGGAGGAATGGGATGAAAATGATTGCGCGTGTTGCGGTGAAAACTATTTTAAAACATCTAGAATCGACGACTGGGTACAATGTCGCAGATGTGGACGTTGATTTCATTGTGATTGTTCCAAATATGACGAATTTTGTGATTTATGTGGGAAACTACAAAACAAAATACTGTAAAGCTATTTTTTTTTTCATTTTCGTATTTTGTTTATTAGCATATAGCGTTATTTTTGTATGTTCAGTCTTACCCATATTGGGTGGACGATTTAACCCGGATATATGGGTTAGACCAACCACCTGCACTGTTTGTGTTATTAAATAAAAAATTTAATTCACTATTGTTTTTTGTTAACTTTTAGTACTTATTTACGATCCAGAACCCCTGGGCGCTACATTAGTGTGGTGTAAGAGACAAACCTCCAATAAAGAAAATATCGATTTTTTCTAAAAAGTGGTCGAACTCTCCCGGGTTTACCTACAAGAATCAATAAGATTTGATTTTTAAATTCGTGTAAAAGGTACCCAAAATTACAAACCTGCATAAAGTATAACAGTTTTGTAAACAGTTTAGTCCAGCCTTGTAGATAAAAAAACCGAATAGGTATTAGGTAAATTTTAAAATCGGAGAATGATTACGTTATGCAAAGCGTGATTTGGATTAAATTAATATACAAATTACATGAAAGTTATAGGAATTAATTACCATTGCTAACCAAAATTATAATGCATTTAATTAACCTAATAAAACAAATCTTGTTTTCGTTAGGTGCAACTTTGGGAGTTCCCTTATCATACTGACAAATACTGCCCCTACACTATAATTTGAAGATAGTTGTTCCGATTATAAAGATATTTTAATTATGTAAAAGCTAGTTTGTATAGTATAGATTAGTGTAGAATGTAAATTAGCTTTCAATATAGACACTATATTTTAAGGAATGTTACAAGAAATGTGCAAGTAAAATGGATTATTCGTAAATACTTTATTTTCCCTTTGACGTATATATTTTTTTAACCCATTAACGCCCAATTTATTTTTTTTGTCAAAATTTTAAAATTTTTACAAATATTGCTACTATGACTCATTAGTTGACTTCTATGTGTTTTCTTTTTTTTTTAAGTTCTTAAGTTTGATTTTAGGGGCCGTCCTCAAACGAGGACGCTGGGCGTTGAACTCTTAGAATTTGTTGAAAAACTGAGGTAGGCCAATTTAAACCAATGTTTACCACAAACGTATTTTATTAAGAAAATTTTATAAAATAACTTTAAAAATTTTAAAAAATAAAATGATAAGTAAATGTAAATCATAAAAAAAGTACAATTTATTTGGCATAAAAAGATTTGTCGTGGTATTTACTGAAACAAGGAAGACACAGTGTTATTTTTCCTTTTTTTTTTACATAGAATAAACTGGCATCGGCGTTGATTATCCCTTTTTTCCAAAATATGATTTTTTCCGTCAAACCGAACATCATAAACAACTTGTGCTCGCGATGTAGAAGGTAGACTGAGTGGTCTTCCTTTTTGTAGCCGTCTACCATGTCCCAATTTGAGATAAGCAACAGCAATATTCCTTCGAAATTTCTTTATTGAAGTCTTATCCTGGGCATGCAGCAGGTTATATAATATAAAACTGTTTACCACAGCCATATCCACATTACGGGTGATTAAACACCAGTACCACTTTGTACCTCTTATGGCTATTGAATGTTTCTCGAGTAGCGAATCATGGTGATCTACACCGCCCATGCATTTATTATAATTATTAATAAGTCTGGGCTGTGTAATTGGAGCATGCTCTTTTTTGTCTTTATTCCACCTTTGGACTGCACAAATTGGCTCCACAGTGTCAAAATTTGTTCCCATTGTAACGCACTTGTTTTAGTTCCACCTCACCATAAATATCTTATTTTTTTCGTCAAATCGGTAATCAAATATTCCCCTTTTCGACTTTTCTACTTCTTTAACGGACATCAAAGAGCATTTTTCTGTCCTGTTGTCTCGGATAGTGCCAGTTGCACGAAATCCTTTCTCTTTCAAAATTTTGAATAAATTGTAGCTACTAAAATAGTTATCAAAATGAACTGTGTATCCAAACGGATTGTCTACTACGGTCAACATATTTGTAACAACCCTTGTTCCTAAAGGATTATTTGACTGTATTGCTTCTTTTCCACAGTATAGGGAGAAATTAAAGCAGTATCCACTGTCACCACACAAAGCCCACAATTTATAACCAAATCTAATTGGTTTTCTTCTTATAAATTGCTTTAGACCATGGCGGCCGTAATATCGTACGATCATTTCGTCTAGAGACATGTTTTTGGAAAATCCCCCACTTTCGAAAGTTTTTATTCAGAGCATCAAGAAGGGGCCTTATTTTGAACACCTTATCGTGTTTGTTTTCATTTGCTTTTGTATTATATTGCAAATTTAGCAATGCCTTTATCTCTAAGTATCGGTTCCGACTCATGGCGTCCTTTACTAATTGTACACCCAAATCTTTAGCGTCAGACCAATAATCCCGTTCACTGGGCAGTCTATGATATCCAGAAAAAAACAAAAATCTAATGAATATCTTTATGTCTTCAATTTCCACAGAAAATGACGGCTTATTTTTTTGTTCAGCTGCATAACGAATTGTTTCGTCTACGATTTTCTGATACACCTGTTCCGAAAAAAAAAATGTTCAAAAATTTCCAACATGCTTGCGTCAGACAAAATGGGCAACATTACAGCAAACTTTTCTTGCGGCGTATTATTACTTTCCCATATATCAAATTGTGGATTGATTTTCTTCCATTTCGGTACGTTTTTTTCAAGCAATATTTTTTACTCCGCTTTGGAGCGGATTCTTCTTCCCCATTGGATGAAAAATCTGACAGCTCCTTTTGATGTGACGTTGATGGCCTTTGTCTGGTAAAAACCGATAAAGAAGCATTATCGTCTTCATCATCGAAAGGTAAGTTTATTTCCGTTTGTCCTGCAACATCCGATACAACAGGTACATCCAGATCGTCATCGTTGAGATCATCTTCATCGGTAAGCTCATCCACTTCAGGCGGTAAAGCTACGATGGCAGGCTCGATTTTTTCTGAATATAGATATTCGACAGCTTCATCTAAAGTTTTAAAAACTTGTCTACTCATGTTGGCTAATTCTGAAAAAAAAACATTATAATATCAGAAAAATATTGTAGATGAAATATGACTCTAAATCCCAGCGTCCTCATTCGAGGACACAGTTATTTATCATCGATTTCCAAAAAATTATAAGAAAAATATGCAACCGTGATATACCACAACAAAATATATGTGTTTTTAGTTTGTTTTAATAGTATAAGTATTCACTTACCTAAAGTACAGCAGTAGATATGATTTAAAATACCTCTAGCCGACGGAGCGATAAAAACACAGATTTTCAAAAATATTACGTCTGGCTTGTATAAATCTTACGGCAAAACTAAACGTTTTCAGCCGAAGTTACATCTATGCACGTGCACTTTGGCTAAAAATAGATTTTATCGATTGTTTTTTATAGCTCCAGCAATGTTTATTTTAAACTGTCCTCAGATGAGGACGCTGGACGCTAATGGGTAAAGTCTAAAATTTAGTATATTATGGGTAAGTATAATATATTAACTATAACAATACTCCCCCTGAATTTAAACCATGCTTAAACTCAAATATATTTACAGGTTTGACTAGACATCCGTTTCTTGTCTTCACACCTTCTTCTTGAGTTTTTTCTAAATCCATTCAGTCGACTTTTTCATAATTTTTTTTCTCAGCTAGCTTTTGTTCCTGTTATGAATATTGCTTAACCTTATTATTGGCAAGAACAGATTCACGGGAGAAAAAATTTATTTTTTTACATAATTGGTGTATAATAACGCAAAAAGAAAAAAACAATTTTTTTTTTGCTTAGTTTTGATTTTACAGACCTCTATTTTTATGTATATTGTCAGATACGCTGCCAGCTTGGCGGCAATATTTTTTCGTATCCTACGAGATACTACGCCTGGTTAAGGATACATAAGTTTATACTCTTTCCAAAATCAATCCAACATAGCGTTTGTATCGGAGGTGCGTAATAATTTACGTTATAAGCGCTCATATTTCAAATAAGCGCGAAAACAATTTTATACTCCCCTTATAAAACACAAAGGAGTCGCTAAACAACGTGGACTTGATTGACCTGTGTCACAAGCCCATCATCTTCTTTGTCTACCAATGAAAACATCGCAATCGGGAACTTGGAGACATGTTCGAAATAATTTATGGCACGCAGTAAGACCGGTCTTCGAACTCTTCGGTTATTATGTCGTTATTCAGTAGCGTGCACGTTTTTAAACCTTCCTTTAAACGTTTGTTATATAAACTTTCTTTGTTTTTATTTCAAAGTGTTTCTGTTAAATTTTGAGGTAAATGTAGATGCTAATGAATTGCAGGTTATTGATGATATTTACATTAATAATAAAATTGCAATAAATAATGAAATTCAGAATAATGATAAAGTAAAATTAAATGCAGTACAAATTAATGATGAAATACGTATTAATAATGCAATTCAAAATAATAACAATCAAGGTGAAACACAATCTTGGGAATTCAAAAACTAGGACTTACATATACAAGTTCAACAGGTCATTTTAAATATGTTTGATTGTCTTAAATCAGAAAATTAAAACGGAAAATTACCGACACCAGTCTTAACGACTGGTATTTGTTATTATAAGACACAATTATGGACTTATTATTTCATAGTCCATGACATGGGCACTTATAATTCCTATATGTATATCTGGGATGAAACCCTCTCATCTCGGGGACCCCAAGAGATCGGTTCCTGCCTGTTGCATTTCATTTAAAATTTCCAAAAATCAAGAAAATTAATCATGTATTCGGATCAGTGTGGGGGCCAGAACCGTAATATAAAATTATCGCTGCAATTTCATTACGGCATCTCCAGATTTTATTGTGGATGATATTGATAATAAATTCCTGGTTAGTGGCCATTCCTATCTACCTTGCGATCAAGATTTCGGTCTTATTGAGAAAGAGAAAAAATTTCATCCGCACATTTTTGTACCTTTAGATTGGATTTTAATCATAGAAAATGCTAGGAAGAAAAATCCGTTTAAGGTAATTCAAAAAACAACATCTGACTTTGTATCGACTAAACTATTGGAAAGTAGCGTTACGAACAGAAAACAATCGGAGTCAAAAACTAAGGTGGAATGGCTGAAAATCCAATGGTTACGGTTTAACAACGAATCTCCTAATAAAATTCAATATAGATATTTGAACAACGAAGATATATCTCTTGAATCTGTCGATATACGTAAACGAGGATCACGTTCGACAGAAGTTATTACACTTCCACTACTTTACCCCAAGGGTAATGTAATCAATGAGGCCAAAAAGAAAGATTTGCTTCAACTAATTAAATTTATTCCACCCATACATCATGACTTCTACAGAAACATTAGAGCATCGGTCCAGGCGTCAGGTGGAGAGTTATTTGACGAAGAAGATGAAGATAAATGTAGATATTTTAGGTTGAAATAATTTAAGTTTATACTTTTTTTTGTTATTTTCGCAAATTTTTAATGCAGTAACAAAATAAATGCAAAAAAATTAACATTTTACTACTATTATTCCGAAAACAAAATCAAAATCATATACAACAATATGAACTAATCAACACAATCATCAGATAGCAAACTGGACTAATTCACAATAAAATATAAGATTAAAATCATACCTTTATTTTCTTGCCATTTTTAGTTATATTACGTCACTTTTTACATGATAAAGAAAATTGTAACCAAAATACTCATAAATAAAAATATTATGTGTCGGTCCATTTAAAAAAAAAATTAAAGCCAATTATCTCTCATTGTGCCAATTAAGGTTAGTCCACTTAGCTTTTCATAGTCTCAATTAATTTGTTTGTACAATATCTTGAACTAAAGATCCCGGAAGAAGAATTTAGCAAACAATATACATTTAAGCAAACATTTGAAACTGCATCCCGAATCGGTCAGGTAGAATTTTTAACAATGAAACTGCATCCCGGATACAACGAAAGGGCATCCACGGTGCAAATTTTATTACTACTAAAATTCTACGAAAAGTTAACCAGTGATGTCAAATGTTATTTTTTAAAGTAAGTAACCTACCTATAAAGTAAAAGAAACATCTCGTGAGTAATTCAGTTAAGCGTAAAGCTGTGGAGGAAATTTGTGAAAAACCCTTAATACTCATTAGAAATGAAATTAAAAATTCTGCTGTCAAGACCTTAACCACAAAGGACATTGTAAGATTAAGGCAAAATATATACAATGCTAGATCTTTTCTAAAATCCTAAAGATATCTCCGAATTTCATGTGGCAATTGAGTCGTCTCCTAATGTAACCAATCAGAAAGAAAACTTCTTGCTTAAAAATGACAAAAAAATATTATTGTCCTATTTTCGTGTTTATTAAACCTTAAATTTTTGTCATCTGTTTCTTGTTGGTATATTGATGGTACATTTGAATATTGTCAACGTTTTTTTACTCAGTTGTTTACAATTCATGGTCTTAAAAATGATTATTACATTCCATTAGTTTTTTGTCTCCTTCCTAATAAAACATTCTTATCATACAATCTAGTTTTTAAGTATAAGTGTGTCAAACTTAACCACCCTGTTTCGCCAAAAATGATAGCAGATTTTGATATTGCTATTCATAAAAGCATCTACAAGGCGTTCCTAGAAGCAAGTCTACGAGGTAGTCGCTTTCACTTAGGGCAGTCAAGGTACCGATAAATTCAGGAATTAGGCTTAGCTACAGAGTACCAAACAAAAGGGGGAAAGTGAAACGGAAATATCAAAGTTTTTAACCTTTGTTTTTGAATTACCATGTCTTCATCCTGAAGATGTAGGCGACATTTTCGCAACTGATTTAACACAAATTAAGCCTGTTAATGAAAAAGTTACGCAGTTTTGTGATTATCTCGTTGACAATTATATTGCAGAAGATTCATCTTTTCCATCTTTTATATGGGCAGACTATTCTTCTTCTTTGCAGAGAACCACCAATTGTTGTGAGTCTTTTCATTCGAAATATAGTGCTTTCTTTTACGCCGCTCACCCTAATGTGAATGTTGTTATAAATGTGATAACTCAATTTCAAATTGACACCTACAGGGATCGGCATAAGTCAGGCAACAAATTTGCATAAAAAATGCAACCTTAAAATGAATTTATTCGAAGAAATTACAGAAGGGATTCGAAAAAGGGTTAGTTTGTGTTCAAATTGATGCCCATCTTGATCAATGTATTGAAGGTAACGTTTCGCAACGGAGAGACAGTTGAGGCGAAGCATGTTAAGGTGTCCACGAAGATTTTAAAATTATTCTTCAATTGCAGTTCGGAGTTCGGGAAGAGTGCGTGGTCCTCTTGCAAAAACGCGGTCCTTGAGAAGGCCTTGCATGAAGAAATGGCAGGGTGTCAGGTCACAGGACCTTGCGGGCCACTCAATGATTCCTCGTCTGCCTATACATTCTCCAAAATGATCATTAACGAACTCCCGCACACATAACGCGTAGTGCGGCGAAGCTTCATCTTGCATGAAATGGCGGATGTTCGCGAGTGTTGGATCTTTGTCCATTTGCCCACGTAAATCTTCGAGCATGCATTTCCAGATAACTTTGGCCAAACTTATGCCGATTTTTCGAGCGTTGCCAGATTTATGCCGACCCCTGTATATAAAAATTAATAGACTTCTAATCCCAAAAAAAATTTACTCTCGAAGTTTAAGATTTCTCGAAGACTTGCTGAGTGATTTAAATCAACATAAAATAAGTAAATAAGACATTATTAAAATAATTTCGTATAAATTTAGAGCTAAGTTTTAATTATATTTTACTGTTTTAATAAACATTTAAATATGTAGTTGTTGTTGAATTATTGCTAATTAGTCAATTTACAAAATACCTATATTCTGATCAAATGGTGTTCAAAAGTGCCTGTTTCAGTGCGGAAGAAGGTTTTTCAATGGAATAATATGTTTTTGGGGTGCTAAACACAAATCTGAAGTTGGCTGCCTCGTAGCAGTGCCGCCTCAGGTCAAAAAATGCAAAAATGCTTGAAATTTTCTGGTTTTCCGTGCATACAATGGAAACTATGCATCGTATGGAAAATGCCATTCTATTCATAGTTGAAGAGCATAAAATTTTGCATCGAAACACCTTCCTAACTTTTAAATAAGACGAATTTATAAGGTCGCCATCGTCAGTCGAAAAAAGCCAATTTTTAGCAACTTTTGTAAAAACTGCAAGTAACTCACTTTTAGACGTCTGTGATGTGAAAACAGCCACTCTACATGAAAAACTCGTAAAACAAAAGTTGCAAAGCATCAAATTTTACTATCAGTGAGCATCAAAATTTGGATCAGTATATACGCATATACTGAACATTTCTTCATTTTCCCTTTTAACGTTGTATTCACGTTATTTTATTTTATTTTGCAACTACACAATTAATTAATTGAATATTTTCAATGTAACGGGCTTTGAAGCGAGAAATGCCACCGCTATGTTCAACCCAGAAACACCGTCGAGTAATGACGACAATCGGAAATCTTTTTCTTTTGGTATTGGGATCTAAAATTAAGATCGCAACGCCGTCTGTACTTAACATTTAAACTAAATGTTATGGCTTGTTATTGTTTACATTTTTGAGTTTGTAAACAAACAGCTCATAAAAAGTATTTAGTTTATGTTGTGCTATTTTAAGGAAAACATATTGTTTTTGTTAATTTTTAGTGATTAGATTCTTTTATTTTAAATTTCAATAGTTTTTAGGTTAAAGTAAAATATATATTTTTATTTGGTAAGTGATCCCTATTAATTTTGTTTTTGAGTTACTTTCATTCATTAATGTTAATTTAAGATATTTGTGGTATCTTTTAATAAAATATTAATATATTTATTCTATTTTTAGTGAGATGTCTGAAATAAGGCTATATTTAATAGAATTTATGAAGTATATTGATGCAGATGAAAATTCCAGGACTGTTATTAAAGAAGAGGCTATTTTAAATGCAGGCCACATAGTTTTTATGTGGAAAGAATAAATTTAGTGATACACACATATCTGTTTAAGCAGTTGTTCTCCAAACTAGTACATTGCATTCAGATCCCCATATTGTTATAGGCCAATTCTCATTCACAAGATGTTAGAAATTGGTGAATGGCAAAATTTGTTTTAAGCTGGGAACAGTGGACAGTGCAAACATATTTCAGGAGTCTTAATAAAGTGTTCTAGGTGTATACTGTTTCAAATAATAAAAGAACTATCAATTCGATTGAATACCTTATGATTTTGTTTTATACCCACAGGTATATTATTTATTCTACGCACTGAATAAAGAACGAAAAAGTAGACCATTGAACGAATATATTTATCCATTTTATGAAGAATACTGTACAGATATGAAATACACCAATCACAGTTCATATTTTTTGGTTGCCAGGATACCATTTTTTTTTTAAATTTTAAATGAGTGAATTCTGTCAAACTAATTTTCAGTATATTTTTTAGTTATCGATATTAAATATAATTACAAATTATTATTGTGAAGAATCGATAAATAATGGCACTACACAAGATATTCTTTAATATTTTCAAATAAATCTAAAATCATTTCATGATTATTAAAAAAAAACTTGTGTCGTTGGTAAGGAAGCAGAATATTTACGGCTTCACTTTTATGTTTGCATAAACTATTTGATAATCTTATTATTTCAATGTTCCATAATTTTATTTAACAAGATGTTTTAAAACAGATACAGAATAATTGTCCTTTTAAAATCATCTATTAACACAAGTAGGTACTATTTTTTTTTTGTTTGTTAGTTTTGATATAAAATTTACTTCACAAGTATTCTTATTCTTACCTTTTTAATGCACTGATGTTTGTAATGTTTGGACATTGTGTGCATAAATTATTATTAATAACATAAGTAATTCATATGATCTCTTCTTTAATACAATAAATGAAAATGTACAGCTATAGTAACTAAGTATTTCTAGTTTTGACAAAATTTAAGATAATATAGTATTCGTAGTATTTTATGGTCTAAAATGATTTACTATATTTAATGGTAGTATTTCTGGTTGCTTAACCTCTTCGTTTAGACATACGATACTTATTTAGATCAAAGCTTTTGGCAAATATATGTGCTGAATAACGGTAACTCAAAAACTCTTAAAAATGAGTTACTATAGTCTTCGATGCATGGGTCGAGCTGATTATGTTGGTAAAAAGGCTATTATTATAAGCAATAAATATAAAAATCAAATATTTTTTAATTTTTCCTGTTAACAAAATATGCCAATGTTTACATAATAATAAACGTTCTTTATTGAGTTACAATACCCAGTAGGCCATCTTCCGAAGTACTTCAGCAGATTTCACTGTATTTTCTAGTAAAGAATGTTAAAGTTGTTAATGCCAGTGAATGAACTCAACTCTTTCGTCAGATTTTAATTTTGGGGTATGCACTTGTACACTAATGTCAATACACTTAAAAAAAGAGTATTTGCAACTTCTATGTCTTGTTTGGTGTAAGTAGCTCTCAACTATAACTTGTTTATTCTCACTATCACATTTCACACTGATTGAAATTTTTTTAGTTTGGATCTTCTTTTTGTTCTCTCAATATTTGATTTTGAAGTTTATCGAACAGAATCGTCAAACATTTACTCAAAAACTGGCAGGAAGGCACAGCTATTTTTTTAATATTTATTTTTACTTTGGATGAGGCATCTACAACACAAAAACGGTAAAATAAAAATATTCAATCGAAAAATAAATCTATATTACCTCGAGGAAAATAATCATCTTCTTTAAAATGCTGTGTATGGAAACAAACTTTTAAATACTTTGATACTGGCTTCTCAATTTTCAACTTTTGTAACCATGCATTTCTTGCCGAATTTCCACTTGCATTTTATAAAAATTATCCTACATTTACCAACATTAGGAAGCAAACAAAATGTAAAAGAAGGCCATTTTTTTAGGGCTGCATCGAGGCACACAAAAAGTATGTTTTTCACTGATATTCCACTTATAGTCCAAATAATATAATATTTTAATATATATGATAAAAAATTAAAGCATTAAATAAGATATTTCAAACAAAATACTTGTTAAATTTTACAATAACATTTATTGACTTGACCTGATAAACAAAACTTGACAGAACACAGACGGTCAAGTGTCAAATGCCACAACTTTTAGTTCACAAAAGAAGGCGTATCGCTTATCTGCAGATATCAATAGCACAGAAAGAGACAAATCAGCGGTCGAGAATATGATCGGAGTAGAATAAAAAACACGATTCACGGGTTACTTCTAGACCACGGTAGAAATATTCAGCGAGTTGTGTTGTGCCTCTGGTTCGTGTAAGTAGCAATTAATTTTTAAATTCTTTTCTGAACAAATTTCCATCTATGTTCGAATTATAAGTATTTGATATTTATCTATATGAATCTTTAGTAATCAAATTTCTACTTAATATTAAAAATAGTTCTTTTATTTCATTCATTCTCGTTATTAACAAGCTTGGTCTTTCGGTTTTTTTATCAGGTAGGTATTCAGTAAGTTATAAAAAAACATAAATATATGCTGCTCATTTAAGGCTTAAATGGCATGGCCATTTGCTGTTAATTTTTTTATGCCAACATATTTCGATAATTAAATTTTGTACTAATTTTGAGAATATAGATTACTTTAAATAACTTAAATAACACTGACGAACATTTTAAAACTTTTTTTCCTCCCTGGAATGATTTTCGCTGGATTTTATAGATTTTGGCCTGTTGAATCCAAATCTGGCCTCAGATTTTCGATATCAGCCTCCAATGATAAGGGAGATACATATGCTTTAAAATTAAGGAAAAGTCAATAAAAACCCCTTTTAATGCCGATTTATTAAATTTAAACAATTAAAAACCTATAATATATTTTATTGGGAATATACCTCTTGGTCGCCGCGATCAGTTTTACCCAAATTTAATCCTTTCGCTATTCGAAAGGTATAGGCCACTTGGTCTCCAAACCTGGATTAAGGGTTCCAAGAAAATTATGGGGTTATTTAATTACTCTAATTATAATATCGGTTTGTGACCTGTCGAGAACTAAAATAAAAATATTTTTCATCAGTTAATTGTCTGCATTCTTACTGAAAAGATTAATTTTTTTATTTTAAAAGTGATTCTCATCTTATTCATTATTCCATAAAAGAAGTTTTGAGTTTGTGTTGCAATGGAGTCGATGTTAAGTGTAAAAGGAAAAAAGTTGTTAATTGTAAAAAAATATACATTTGGAAAAGACAAGGAAACAAAGTTAGGTGTATCATATAAGTGTACTCGTCGTAGGTGTAAAGCGACTATTGGAGTGGACGATTCGGAAACTGTCTTATTGAAATCTAAGAGTGAACACAATCATCCACCATCGGACCATTTAGATGTAAAAAAACTTCAAAATGGATTGAAAAGAAAGGCAACAGAAGATATTTGCGTTAAACCCAGTAAGTTAATTAATAACGGAATCCGAGGGGAAGGAAATACTTTTATTGTATCCACTACGGATGTTGACCTCATCAGACGAAGCATATACAGGGCAAGAAGAAGTATATTTCCACCTTTGCCAAAGTGTATCAGTGATGTTCATAGTGTACTGAAAGCAATACAATGTGTTACAAATAAGGGTGAATAATTTTTATTATTTAACAATGAAGATTCACAAATTATTTTATTTTCATGTGATTCAAATTTAAAATACTTGTGTTCTCGTGATAGTATTTATTGCGACGGCACATTTAATTATTGCCCTAAATTTTTTTTACAATTTTTCACTATACATGCTGTTGATAACGGACACTACATACCATTGGCATTTTTTGTTTTACCAGATAAAAGAGCAAGTACCTATGCAACTGCATTTAAATTATTAAAAGATTACTGTTATAATAATTTAAATTTAGATTGGAAGCTGTGTAAAGTTATTTGCGATTTTGAGAAAGCCATACACACTGGTATTATACAGATTTGGCCTGATATCTTAATTATTGGATGTAGATTTCATTTAACCCAATCGTGGTTACGTAAGATACAAAATCTGGGTTTGATTTCCGAATATAAAAATGAAAATTCTGAAATCGGCAAATGGCTTCATTACACTTTCGGCATTTTATTTTTGGAAAGTACTGAAGTGGCAGAGTGTTTTTGTAAAGATTTAATTCCAATAATGCCATTTGACGAGAGATTAACTTCATATACTCTTTATATGATTAATACGTATACTAGCGATACGTCTGACTTCCCGCCTACAATGTGGGCATCGTGCACAAGTTCCACAGAACGCACAACAAATGCTTGTGAGTCTTTCCACGACCATTTTAATTCTGCTTTTTATTCGGCGCATCCCGATATATTCAAATTTGTTAATGTAATTCTCGATATTCAGTTGAATACTTATGTGAAATTAAACAGTACACATATACCTAACAAAATTAAAAACGCTAATTACAAAAAACGGCATGCGTATTTAACGAACGTAGTAGAACAATATAAAAATAAGATCCTTTCACGAACTCAATTTATCAAAGTAGTTTCTTATCATTACAAAAACTAATTGCAATTTGGGTTTCTTAAATAATTTTTATTTGGTATTTTGTGTATTTTGTACCTACTTTTTTTAATTTGGTTTTATTCTTTTCCTGACCCACATTCTGTACCATATCATATCAGTTAAAAATTTCTATTCACGTGGAAAATAATAAAAATCAGTTAAACTATTTTTTTCTTAAAAATATTATTTTCAATAAATCGAAATAGATACCTTTAGTGATTGATAACTACGGCGACCAAGAGGCCTACCTGATTTTAAAACTGGAGACCAAGTGGTCGATGAGATTACGGAACCCCGCTGACAAAACTAACCGCGGCGGCCAAGTGGCCAACACCCATTTTATTACCAGTTAGCTTAGGTACAGTGTAAACATTTATAAATAATTTAAAATTTAATATTTACTTCCATAAGTCGTTCTTTTATAAGAACTCCTGGATGTGTCTCGTATTAGCGTCCAGCAATAGTCGGCTAACATATTCGGGCTCCACTTTCCTGTATACCTTTTCGCTATGGAAGCAATATCTTGATAAAATCGTTCTGCATGCTCATCTGATACTGCTCCTAAATTTTCTGGAAAAAAATCCAAATGAGAATGGAGAAAGTGAAGTTTTAGTGACATGTTGCATTCTAAAATATGATAGGCCGTGAGTAGTTCTTTCACTAGTTCGCGATAATTTTCTGATTTATTATTTCGAAGAAAATTGTTGCAAACACTTTCAAATGCATTCCATGCCCGATTTTCATTGTCACTTAAAATTTGCCTGAAGTTCGCATCTTTAAACAATTGCCTAATTTGGGGACCAACAAAAATTCCTTCTTTAATTTTGGCCTCACTTATACATGGAAATTTGTCTTTAAAATACTTGAAAGCATTTCCTTCTCTATCCAGTGCTTTAAAAAATTTTTTGATCAGACCCAGCTTAATGTGAAGTGGAGGTAAATATATTTTTTTTTTCTGAACTAATGGTTCTCGGTTCAAATTTTTAACGCCAACTTGTATTGTGTCACGTGGAGGCTAAACCTTAATTTTATAATGTTTGTCTCTTGCATGGTTGTCCCATTCACACAAAAAGCAACAGTATTTTGTATATCCTGATTGCAGTCCTGTCAGTAACGCCACCACTTTTAAATCTGCACATATGTTCCATTTGTGATCTTCGTACTTTACGCATTTTAGTAACATCTTAAGATTGTCATATGTTTCTTTCATATTTACCGAATGACCTAAAGGAACCGATGGATGCTCGTTTCCATTAAAAAGTAAAACAGCTTTTAGACTTGTTTTAGACGAATCTATGAATAGTCTCCATTTATCGGAAGTATATGGTAAGTTCAGTTCGGTTATTAGGCTAGGTATGTCATGACAAAATACTAAATCACCTTCCACTACAAAAAAATTTGTGAGAGTAGATTGCCCTTTCCTGTAGATGGACACCTTCACTCCTTTTTCCAAGAGCTTCCACTGCTGCAGGCGGGATCCGAGAAGTTCAGCTTTTGTTTTCGGGAGGTCCAAGTCACGAACAAGGTCATTTAATTCACCTTGAGTGATTAAATGGGGTGTATCAGGCAAATCATGAGAACTAGCGATGTAGCTTGGTCCGGCTTCTGGTGAAATACATCCGGAGTCTGATTCGGAATCAAGCGTGAACTCTGAGGTGGCTGGGGAATGGGTAATGAGTTGTCATGGGGCACTGGTCGCATTGCAGAAGGAATATTGGGGTACTGAATGCTACGCTTGGTTTTGTTAGTAATTCCTTTAATATTCGTCATGCAAAAATAACAATCATCTACGTGATTACGAGGTTCCCTCCAAACCATTGGAACTGCGAATGGCATAGATTTATGAGTACCTTTCACCCATCCAGTCAATGTTCTCGAGCACAAACTGCAACACATTTTTGGGGCCCAGGACCCATCTTGATCGCCAACTTTGCATCAAAAGTACAGTTCATAAGCCTTTTTTACTAATGAAGATATTGGTTTTTGGTACGCTTTCGCGGTAACTTCGCCACAAATATAACAGAAGCTATCGGCTTTATTAACGCAAACGCGCATCGACATTTTTGGTACCGTTTTAACACGCACGTAGATCTAAGCGAAAATATGAATAGATGTTTACTAAATGAGTTTCTGGTAACGACTAAAGGGATATTTCAAGCATAGATCCAACTACCTGCAAATAACAATGGGGCGACCGTTTATTACCTATTAATGGGCCTATTCGACCCTTCCAAGAAATCTGAGGCCAATATAAACATTTGGGGGTAAGTTGTATATTAGTTTAAGTCCAAATGTTACAAAATACACGATATTTTTATAAAGAGGATTTTTGTGTTGAACGGTGTAATCAGTTATTATATTATTTGGTTATAAGTAGCAAATTTTCTATATTCAATTTAGATGATTTTTGAATAATCAGTGATTATATTATTTGGCTATAAGTAGCAAATTTTTTGTATTCAAGTTTTAATGACTTTTGAATAATCAATTATTGGTTTTGCTGACCGTACCACATTGCTTTTGTGGATACATAATTAATAAGTAATTTGTATTAAATTTATTAGGCACACGTTGCAATTTTTATAATCTTTTCATGGATTATTAAGTATTAATATTATTGTACATATAAATTTTGAGATTTCGAAACGCACTTTCTCTCATTCAGTCAATTTTTTTTTTGCTTTTTTTGAAAAATAATTTTAATTAAATTTATTCTTGGGATTGGCTTCACTACAGTACTTCTGACACATCAAAACAATACTCGCATGTGACATGACAGTTTTGCCGGATATAAAATGGCGGCCCTGATCATGCGCAAAAAATTTTGGACCCCAAAAATTATCTTTCCTTCGCTTCTGTAATAGTGGTTTTATTCTGTGCTACTACGGTACAGACAACGGCCTACTCTGCACAGTAGTATGCTATGGAAATACGCGGTCCGGATACCTCTTTCCTTGATATGCCTAATTACTTAAACCTTTATAGTAAAGGTAGATACAATCAAAAATGATGGTGTAATTGTCTATGTAAAAGCTAACTTGTACGAGAATTATAATCAAATTTAACTAAATGAAAGTATTTTACTTAAAATTAAATTAATGATAGAAAGACAATCTGTTGGTATTTATGCCTTTTTCTGATCTCCAGCAAGTAGAATTAATGATTTCTTAGACCAACTAAATGATATATTAAATGAAGGCAATGATAATTTCCATCATCGTTTATTTATAGGAGACATTAACATTGACTTATTAAGGAAAACCTAATACTCAAAAAGTTATCTTGACATGATGGGTGAGTATGGGTTTCAATCAACCATAAATACTCTGCCAAGTGATAGAAATGGATCTTAGTCATTATTGATCATATATTTATAAAAACAGAACAACAAAATTATGATGAATTAATACCAATCACTCTCTCTACCACAATCACTGATCATTACATAACTTTAATACAAATTGAATTAGAAAAAGGAAATGTTAATCTCATGCACAATAATAATATAAAATATTTAAAAAAATAAATGAAATAATATTACAAGAAGTTAGTAGACGTATTACCTGGGAGGTTGAATTTTACCCAATACAGGATCATGAATCTGTAACAAAGAAATTTATTGATTTAGTAAACACTTGCATAAAAAATCTACTAATTATGTTAAAATAAAAAAAAGTAAACGAAAAAGAAAAAATTGGATTACATAGTCATTAATTAAACATTAACATTAATGAAAAAAATAAATGTTATTATGCAAACAAAATCCAAATAACGACAATATGAAAAATAATTATTTAACAATTAAAAAAGAAACTGAAAATAATATAACTACAAAAGAGGAATTTTATAAAAAATTAGTAGAAAATGAACAAAAACCAAGTAGACAACTTTGGAACACAGTAAATAAAATATTAATTATTAATACAACAAAACAAATAAATAACATTAAAAAGGAAAAAAAATTAAATTTTTATAGATCCTGATGAAATTGCAAATATATTTAATAAATTCTTTGCCAATGTAGGGCGAAACTTAGCAAAAAATATAAATAAAAAATCAAGTCAATTTTTATTAATCCTACAAATATAACTGAGGTACAAAATACAATTTAAAAAATAATAAATCTTCTAGGGAGGATTGAAGAAAAGCTGAAAAGTTAAAGATCGTGATATCGGACAGATCGACAAAGTAAACCTACACTCACCGGCACGAAAAACGGGCACCTCGATAATTTTTTATAAAAATGCATTAATTTTTTTAATTTGTTTTTTAATTCGGTTTTAATCATTTGGCCAACAGAGAACACGGTTTAGTAAAATACCCTGAAGATTTTTTAACATGAAATGCCTTCCCAAATTGAATATATTCCAGATAATGAATAATAATCTCAATAATGCAAAAGTTATCATATTGCCCTTACTTCAGTGTTCCAAGT
Organism: Psylliodes chrysocephalus; assembly: GCA_927349885.1. Classification (NCBI taxonomy): domain Eukaryota; kingdom Metazoa; phylum Arthropoda; class Insecta; order Coleoptera; family Chrysomelidae; genus Psylliodes; species Psylliodes chrysocephalus. The sequence continues at coordinate 18,747,423 of OV651818.1, forward strand.
AGGCTATGTATTTTTAATGATTTTCATGATGACATTAAAGGTTAAGTTAAGTGTTTATTATGTTCTATGGTTTAGTACTTGATTATGTCAATTAGTGCGAATTTTAAGATGTCTTTAAGCGCAGAAACTGTTGTATCTATTGTTGCTCTTATTTAAGACGGAAGAATTCAAATTTACGTGGCTAACAGATTCAGGGTATCACGCAGTACCGTGCAATATGTATTTACACGTTTTACAGAGACTGGACTTTATACTCGACGTCCTGAAACCGGTCCTCAGAAACGAACTACTTATCGAGATGACCGTTTTATGATATCTTTAGCACTAAGAAATCGTCACACAACTGCTGTAGAGATTATAAATAACCTTAAACATGTCAGGAATGTAAATGTTAGTGAACGAACAATTAGAAGAAGGTTAAATGAAGCTAATCTGAGATCTCAAAGACCCGATATAGGGCCAGAACTTTCCAGGGAGCATCGTGTAGCCAGATTACAATTCGCTAGGGAGCATCAAAATTGGAATGCAGACGACTGGAGCTTTGTGTTGTTTACCGATGAATCCAGATTTTGCTTACGATCACCAGATGGTCGCAAAAGAGTCTGGAGAAGGACAGGTGAACGATATACCGAGTGTACTTTTAGCTACAGGGTAACTTTTCAAGGGGGTTCAGCTCTAGTGTGGGCTGGAATATCTTCGGAGCAATATCTACAGAAGTGTACATGGTTCCTAGGGGATCGGTGACTGGTGATAGGTACATAAATGAGATCCTACAGGAATATATTGTCCCATATGCACTATTTATTGGTGACAACTTTATACTGATGCATGATAATGCACGCTTTCATGCCGCCCGCATTGTCACGGAATATTTGAACGAAGTTGGTATTATCCAAATGGCATGGCCAGCGGGCAGTCCCGATCTAAATCTTATCGAGCATGTTTGGGATATGCTCGGTAGAAGGATTTAAAGCCGGGTAGCTGCCTCTCTTACCTTGGATCAGCTAAGAGTGACTCTTTTAGAGGAATGGGAAACAATTCCACGGAATGAATTACTCAACTTGATTAACAGTATGCATAGAAGAATTAATGCCGTTATTCAGGCTCGTGGAGGTAATACGAGGTATTATTTATACAGACAAGTGTTAAATACTGGGTTTTTAAATTGGTTTTTGTGTTTCTAAAGATAATTGTGTAACTGTTAATAAATTCGTTTTCTTTGTGTTAATGTTTACAGACGTTATTCTTTTGAAATAAAAGCTCTCCGAAAACATTTCTTGAAAAAAGCACATTTTAAAATCATGTACCAATCCGTGCCTATCGTTGACATAAGTGACAATACAACAAATATAAAATTAAGGCATTTGAATCAAAAAATGTGGGGTGCCCGTTTTTCGTGCCGGTGAGTGTCTTCACTCTACTATAATACTGTGAGAAGAATATAACAGTAATATAATCAAGGCATAAACTTTAAAAAAGTTTTGAAAATTATTTAATAGGTAAAAAGGTTACCTTCGAAGTAAACTGCAATATGTCATTCTAGTCAACTTTTTAGTAGAGCAAACTGTTGTTAGGGCGTATTGTGTGTTCCATATTTACATTTATTCATTATAATTCGACAAGAAATGCAGTTAGCCTCAATTATTGTCACAATATGTATTGTTTACTAATAATCTAAATATTAAAACTTTTTCTAATTTACATCAATTGTTAGTTTTTGTAACATATTTGTATGTTCTGATAACAATTTTTCTATGACATAGTGTCATATACCTCCAACATGCCTCAATAAATAGTACGACTAACGTGAGAGTTAAAAGGTGTTGTTTAATCGTAAGTTTATTAAACACAGTGTTATATTTTTTTAGTAAATTTTTATTGTGACGCCACAATACATGAAAAGGTATCGACGAACTGATTTTAAAAATACCTTTATAAAACTGCACTATGTCGACATTCTGAGAAAGTAAAATATATGAACTCTAAAAATCTTTTTTTAATTCTATTAAATGTAGTAAAATGTTAAACAAATAAAATTCATCTTATATATTGCCAAAGTATTTTTACAACCAATTTAACATCTTTTATGTGCACTTTCTCGACTAACACACTTACACATCCTTTAGAACGTACCCTAAATCACCCAATAAACGAATAATATAAGCGTATCTTTAACTAAGCCTCTTTTTTATTGTAAGCTTTAATCGAGAACATTCGAAAACCGTTCTATCTTATCACGACCATCTGTAACATTTCCATCTTGTCGTCCATTAATCATAAAAATTTCTCTAGAGCGCGCCCTCGACCGGAAAAAATGAATTTCCAGTGAAAATAGGCTGTAAAAACGGCTTCCTATCCTTGGAACATTGACAGCTATAATAAGGGACTGTAAACATTGCCGTACATTTAGAATTCGGTTATTAGAGAACGATTTTTAAAGAAGGGTTTTTTGTTTCAATATTAATTTTTAATTTCGAAGTAAGAGTTATTTGTACAAACAATCTAGCCTTCTTTTTTAAATATATTTAAAACTTGTTATTTAATACCATTTCTTATATTTAACATAAACTTCGATATAACCTTACCAAATATAACAGTCCCATAATGAATTTTTCTGAAGGCCCCCATAGACGTACCGGTATACTTGAATAGTATACATGTACAGGTTTGTTGCACATGTATGCTTGATATCTGTGTCGACAAGTGCACTTACACATTGCGCCAGTTTAAAGTTAAACCATGCCATCGTTGAACGACAACGCGATTGCCGCTGTTGATTTTTTCTTTTCCTTCCTGTGATTTGTTTGAAAGTCGGTAATGTTTTTAACTACTGTATCATGGTCTGCTTTTTGGTCTATTTCCTTCAGTTTTTCTATCGTGGTATACTATTTGTTTTAACGCGCTACAGGCATGGGCGCACGTTTGTAAATAGAAGTAAATTCTACGTGACATTCTCGATGTTACTGTTTCAAGTAACTCGTTCTAACACGAAAATCGTATTTACTTTACAGATAAGCAAATCACAACCGTTTTGAGCGTGAAAAAGTAATGCACATTGTTACAGGTTTAAATCGATGAATTATAAATTAATACAATTACCATTGAATAGTTATGTTAAACATAATTAATTAGTTATTATTTAATTACTTAATAGTTAATTACTTACTTCAGGAAAAATCAAAAAGGATACATTTGTATTTTAACTGTTTATTGTTTAAAATGACCTAGTTCAGTGTTTACATTTATTTTGAACTACTTTAGTGACCTTTGAACTCTGCTCTTCTTCTTTTATTCTAGAGGCATTTTACAACTAGGTATGCCTGTACCTGGCTAAAAGGCCTACTATGGTCAAATATTTTGGCATCACCAATAAACTCAAAGGTCAGGAAATGTGTCTTTCTCGCTCACTTCCTTTTTCTTCTTTGTTCTTGGTTGAAATTTGGGCCATGAGGTTTCTGTAACTTTCGAACTTTATTCGGATATGTTCAACCTAAAAACAAATTAAGTTTAAGCTAACATCTAACAGATTAAGTATATATAACATTAATCTAAGTGGATTTACCCAGTTGGGGATAATTATACTTATCTTAAAAGGGGCCGCTTCTGATCTCCGGTAAGCATTCTTCATTTTCTTTGGTGTGAAAATCTTTCTATTATAAACATATTACTTTTAGGCCATTAAGTGTCGACATTAAGTCTCTACAATATCTAGCTTTGGTCATCTAGCTTCTAGTATTACCAGATATTATTTAGTGCTGCTCGTAGAGCCGATTACTACTTTCACTATAGAGCACCTCTTTAAGTCTCTTCTAAAGTACCACTCACGTGCCGTATATATTGGATTGGTGGCTGGAACCCACTTCTTCCTTTACCAGCACTTGACTGTGAGCATTATATCATAGCTGTTGTAGCTGTAGACGCCGCTAGGAATCGATATCGCCAAGTAAGAGCTTTCCAATTTTATATTCATCCGATTAATAGCAGCCGTATAACCTGCAAGAAAAATAAGAACATTTAATTAAATAGTGACATACATATACATATATTTAAAACGTGTGAACCTTGGTAGTACTACAATGGGGGATTTATTACCTATCCGTATTTGTTACATACAATTGGGTTTCTAATTATCAATATCTACCTAACTACCTACTTATTGTACAAATTAAAGAAAAACACTACTTACTCATTGTTATTATTTGGTCACACTAGCATATCAAGTTTCTCTTTAAGAATCCATGCCACTCTCTGGCTTACAGTGGCATTAAAATAGACTATCTCTAGTTTTGAGCTAGCAGCACAGTTCCTGTAAATTTGAATTCTAATTCGCCTTCAGGATCAGAATTTAAAATAGTAATAACATGTCCCACATAAGAGAAAATATACAAAGTTATACTATTTTTAATGGAACACCCTGTTTTTTATTTTAGAATTAAAAACTACATCAAAAATAATGTCAGTTAACTAAAGGTTCCCTATTACTATTATTATTAGTTTTCGATTTATTTGAATTTTTAAGGAAAAAAAGTCTCCCAGAAATTAATTGTTTACTCTTGTTTGAATAATTTTTAATGAACTAATTTTTTTTTCTAATGTGGGACATCCTGTATACATCTAACAAATTTTAAATTGTAGCCGTCTGTAACCTAGGTATTCCTCCCAAACGAATTTTTTATATCTTTGGTCGTTTTCCCATAAAGCTCCGTCCCGTTGAGCGTGAGCCACCCTGTATATAAAGACACAATTGTTTGTATAAAAAATATATCTGATAACAGCTTTTATATTGTAATAGATGAAATCACCGATTCTCGTGGAAGATGTATTGCAAATTACTTAATTGCTTTTTCTACATGAAGATAAACCATGAAAAGCACACCTCATATCATCCATGCACCTTGAAAAAACAAAAAATTTAACTGTGACTAGATTTGCACAAGATTCACTAACTTTTTTTTACCAGATCTTGCCCCTTTAAGTAAATTTATACTTTTATTGTCGGAGGCTGTCCCATATATCATTAAAGTGGTACAAACTTTAAAAAATTTTATTGAGCACCTTACCCATGTAAAGTGTGTGGCTCATATTATTAATTGAGTTGTAAATTGTATCAAATCTCAGTTTCCATTCGTTAATAATTTGACAAGTAACATTAAAATTTTTTTCTTAAATCTCCATTAAGAATCCAATTTTATAAAAAAAATCCTCCAGATATCCCGCTACCGACAAAAAACAATAATAACCCGGTGGGGCACATGGCCTGATGCAGATTTATAAAAAATTCAAAGAAAAATAGGAAACATTATTTGTGCGTGCGTGCGTGCGTGCGTGCGTGCGTGCGTGCGTGCGTGCGTGCGTGCGTGCGTGCGTGCGTGCGTGCGTGCGTGCGTGCGTGCGTGCGTGCGTGTTCCAAGACTGGAATTTATTTATTTCAAATATATCAATATGCGGAATTACCCTGGAGAATTCTTTATGGATAGTAAAATAGTGATTATTAGAGTTGAAGCTGTATTTTTTATAATTTGCTACCCGCAGTTTTTTCTAATTTATTTAATATATGTAGTTACTAAATCTAGATGACTATACCAGCATGGCCTTTTGCCCATATAAAAGTTATATCTTTATTTGAAGCTTTCAGGGTGTAACGTCTGTTTTTTATAAGATTTAAGATCGAATTTTGGTAATATTTATATGCAATAGTAGAAATTACCTGTAAACAGGATTTAGACTCAGTGATAATCGCCACTTTCGTTACTGGATTTAATTCGCACCAGTATAATGCTCGTTCTATTGCAAAACATTCTACCTTAAATATATAGCAAAAATCCGGAATAGGATGAAGTTCAACGTAATTCGTCGAAGGAACAAAAAAAGCACATCCTTTACGTCCTTGCTTTCTTGATCCATCTGTAAATATTTTAGTTAACCTACCATCTAATCTATTAAAAATTAAATTAAATATAGTATTGTTTAAGGATGGTAGTTCAACAAATAACAGATAGATGATGGCGGGTTTTAAAATGACACTTTTGTAGTTATATTGATAAAGGGGGTATTTCGGACAAACAGACATAAAGTTGTGTCGGCAAAAGCATCTGCTAATGAAGGAGAGTTTTTTTCCTCCAATACGTGATTGTAAAATTTTCTGTGTTTACTATTGATACTTTATTAGTTAAAAATGTATTAAATGATCTATATTTCAGGATCTGTTTACTAGACACATATTTTCTACGTAAACTTAAAGGAGGTTCCTGTGATTCTGCTAAAACTGCATGGTTTGGTGAGGACTGCATGGCTCCATGACATATCTTAAGAGCTTTATATTGAATACAATCAATAACTAGTAGGTTACTATTAGAACAAGAAGCATATAAGGTACACCCATAATCTAAGATCGATCGAATGTCGGACCTGTAGAAAATCAGAGATATGCTAGGATCTGCACCATATTTACGCTTAAAAACATATTTAAGAATATTATTTCCTTTTCCACATCTCTGCTTTACGTATTTAATATGTTGAGTCCATAAAAGTTTTTTGTCATCTATGACCCCTAAATATTTATAATGTTCGACAACAGGAAAAACATGATCATCTATGGTTAATGAATCGTCTAGCCTCAGTCTGTGTCTTCTGAAACACATCAGTGCTGACTTTTCAGGAGACATGTTAAATCCTAATTCAATCAACCACTTTTTAAAATTTAGTACAACTTTTTTCATGTCTTTTAGGCAACGATCAAATGTATTATGGGTAACATATATACAAATATCATCCGTTTATTGTATGACATTTACAGTATCCTTAAATAAACGATGCACCTTTGCTATTTTAAATAAATATTTCGCTGTGCTAGAAACAAATGAGGGGTTTCAAATTTAAAAAATGGTTTGAAACTATTGTCGGGAGACTTGGAATCGAACATGGAAATCAATTTAAATATTTTATCCCATTTGAATTATGCCCCTATTACATCTGTAGACGTAGAACGAATCTTGTCGATGTATAAACATATGTATATGGATAAAAGACAAAACTTTCTTGTGAAAATTTTTGAAAAATGTCTAGTTGTCAAAGCTTTTAACAATTTTAATAAATAGGATATTTATTTGTTAATATACTATTTGCTTATGAATGCTAATGTTTAGATAAGTATTATGTAATTTTAGGTGCCTATTCAAGATAATGGTAAGTATTAATTTTTTTCGTAAATACTTTTCCATATTTTTTACAAATCAATTTTTTATATTTTTTTGGTGCATTTTTTCGGTCCTTGCTCATGTCGCATGTACAGTTACCGTGCTTGTAAAATTACCGAACACACGTTCCAGTATACATGTGCAATAAACACGTCTATGGTGGCCTTAACATATTTTACACAAAAAAATGTTTGTAAAGTAGGTCATAGCCAAAGATGGAGATACGAGTCATGTTGTGACAGCTACATGCTTCTACAACAAATCCAAACTGTCATTTTAAGAAAAAGCTATATGTATGTTTAGAAATCAGTTTTTTTTAAGGTAGACTTACGAATCATTTTATGTGGAGCTCTCCATATTACATTTTAAATTCACCATTCATGTGGACACTATGGTACAGTATTGTGGACAGTATGGTCCATTCTTATAGATAGTATGGTTAACTCTTATGATAAAAAGTTTTGTGGGATAGATAAACTTTAAATGGTAATGAAAAAAAATATTTTATTAATATAACACAAGAATAGGTACTAAGTAAGTTTTAATATCGGAGAGTAAATGATTATATTATGTAAAGTAGCCATTGTGAAGCATTCCGTTATAATTCAAATGGAACTGTATGTCCATTTTTCACTAAAAATACATTATCAACTCATATTAGATTTAACACCCAGATGATTAAGTATTTTTTTTTCTGAGTTTTCACCATTGAAATAAAATATTTTGACAACCCAGAAGATTTATTGCGTAGGTAATGTTACTTTTTGGAAATATTTTTTACATTTCATTTCTTTTTCTACAGGAATTATTAAAGGTTCCTCGAAAATTTTCATGCAATAAATTTGTTTTTTCTAAACTTTTTTAACTAATCAACATTTCATTTATCCATTTTCTTTCAATATTTAACTTGAATGTGTATTTTTAATTCTTTCATAAAAGGATTAGAAACATTAAACAAGTTTGAATTTAGGTATTGATAGTAAAATATATTATATTGTTCCCTTTTAGAGTAAATATCTACGCTACTGTTGGTAGAATTCTGCAAAATCGTTTTGGCAGGGACCTCATTAATTATGCAAAATGAGGTTGTATTTGAGGAAAAAAATGAATGGTTTCTTAAGGTCGCCAAATTAGAGAGAACTTATCGTTTTTTAATCCCAGCTTGTGATATTTCATTATCGGTCTTTACAGCTTTTTGTTTGAAAGAAAAAAAATTAGAACACTTTTATTTTTGTATTTAATAAATTTTTCGTAATGAAACAGTTAATGATATTTTGATGCACTATGGTATGTACTAATGTATTTAGTTACATAAAATCATACTAGAATTTGTCTTCTATTAAATTTCTTGATCTTTTCCATACTTTGATGGTTGAAAGAGAAAAGGTCGTATGGAAGCAAAATTGATTTTTGTTCTGTGTTGATTAGGTTTCCTACGATATTTTTGTTAATTAAGTCAACCATAACATAGGCAAATTTAAATATTTTATATTTATTTAAAATAAAAAAGGTATTGTTGCAGCAGTTATTTTGCTTTGCACTTATTTATGCTTGTTTATTATAAAAAAGGACTGCACAATTTTTAAAAATAAATAGATTAAAATATTTTAGCTATTTTAGACATAGCTTGCAGTAACTTATAAATGATTTACTTAAATTTTGCCATTTAAAGCTAAGGTAATTTAAACTTTTTAGGTAATTCCTTATATTAAGTATATGGGTAATTTAACGTGTGCAAGCTGTAATTTTTGGGAATTTATTTTTTACAGAATGATTGATATACCAGTAAAGAAACACTTTTAAACGACTAAAAGTACGGGGTGATTTATTCAATTTTTTTGGCACAATCAATAAATTGGATAATTATAATAACACATACACAAAAGTCAACAATAAATAAATAAAATTCGGATAACTCTGTATAAATAGCACCTAAAATATTTTATACTATTATTAAAAATTATAAATATAGCAATAAATAATTTTTTGTACATATTAACTTCTAAAAGAATAAAAGTAATTATCAAAAAACACGTCCTTACATATTTACAATTCACCCTGTACAGACAAATATTTTTGGAGTCCTGTGTATTTAAGAAGAGTGTCAACAATATTATAAGAGATACAAAATTGTAATTGATTAACTTTTTTCTGTAGTAACTGGTAATAAAAAAGGGTAATTTTTTAGGTTTAACCTGTATCTCAAAAACTAATAAAAAAATTTGGAAAATATCTTCTACAGCAAAATTTTTCGTAATGTAATTCCATTCTAAACACAATAAAGTACTCAAAAAAAAAAAAAAAGTTTTGAGCCATTGGGTGCATTTTTGGCATTTTTGTGCCACTTCAGGCTTTCGAAAAAAAATTTTTAGGGAAAAAAATGTGTTTAATTGTTTGATATCTTGGCCAATTATAGTCCGATTTCGGTGAAATTCATACACACACAAGATTTCACATTCAAAAGTAAGCTTTGTAAGTGGCATTAAAAAATTTAAATAGTTTGGCTGTTATAGGCAAACAATGAAATTAGGCCCGCGGTACAATTTGCCCAATTTTGAGATTTTTCTTGCCCCTTTCTAGGAATCAATAGTCACATCCCTTAAGTTCAAAACGCATTTTTGTTTTTTTAAATATCCTAATTTTTATCAAAGTTTTGAAAAATTTTGTGTTTGAACATTTAACAAATTAAATTTTTCGACCTTCGCCTCCTCAAAATACTAAACAAATTTCAATCGTCCATACCGCGAGGACGGTGTATCAGATCAAAATTTCTTAAGAGACATGAAAATTAGCATTTTTCCTAATCTTTCAAACGTCGTAAACTCCGTTTTGAAAATATTGATTTATTTCCGACATGCGCCTGCGCAAAATTGAAAAATTGACAGAATCCAAAATTTCGGCATTTTAGAAAAACAGCTACATTTTGTTTTGCCTTTTTTCGTAAATATCACCTCAAATTACATAGAATCCATTTTGTTTCATCTAATTACAATTTAATGTAAGCTCAAAACCCGTAATTTAATTAGATTATTATGTAAAAGAGAGGTAGGATATAATGCCCATTTCAAATTTGGATCATTTCTGATACCAAGGTATTTTGTTGTGTCTTTCATTTTAATTATAAAGTTGTCATTTATTTGTATGTTGAAAGAAGGCCTTTGTAAATTACATTGCTCTCTATGGATCTACTTTAACACAAAAATAGTTGCTACGACCTATCTTCACAAAACTATTGTTTGAGGTTACTTTTGAATACATTTATTGTTTTTTTTTAATATCTAAGGGCAGTCTATAAAATTTTTTAAACCTTTAAAAAATTGTATTTTGGAAACTTTTAGTGATGGCTTGCCTTACATAAAAGTTAGATTGGTTTCTTGTATGATATTGCGAATTATATTGAATTTTTTCTAAAGATCTGATGCGATGGTACTATGACATTTTTATTTTATAAATAAATATCAGTTATGTATTGAACATAATTCTGAACTGAAAGCCAATTTATTTCTTTTAACATAGTTACCTTTATTAATAGAATATAAATAGGCGAAGTAAGAAGTCCAAATATTTTACATGAGCAGGCTTAAGAGGTAAAGGGGCCAATTATTATTGGATAAATTGCTCAAACAAGTTTTTAAACCCTAATCAAAAGGCGATATAGAATGGTTTTAAAAATCAAGGCTTGTGAAAATCATCACATGGTTTAACCTAAGTAATGCCAATGCTTCACAAACTAAAAAATTCAACTATCGGCTTTCTATATTTCGTTCCAAGTTAAATCATTTCTCGTTTTTGTTATGCTACAAGTTTACCCTTGTGGTCCTCAGTCTCGATAAGGTGGGAACCATCATTTTAGCGTCTCTCGAATTAATATTAAAATAATTTTAAAATAACTAAGTTATGTTTGCTTTTTATTCTGGTTAAACACATAACCGATTAGATCATTCAATTGACGCAAGGCCTATTAGCTCAGGTAGTAGAGTATCAAACTTTATAAACTTTGCCATTTGTGACCTGGCGAGCGACCGTGTTCAAATCCAGGCGGGGGCAGAATTGTTTTTTTTTTAATTTTTTTTTTGTTTTTTAGTTTTTTTTTTTTGTTAAGAAAATATGAAAATTGAATATATATGATTATTAATTGTTTTTTTTTAATTTATTTTATTTATTATAATATAAACCTTGTTTTAGATTTCCGCATCAGCTGTCACATAATGTCAAACGCATCATTTCTATTTTGATTTATGTAATGTCCATATTAATAGTAAAATCGATATAATGAATAAATTATTATAATTAATGTTTAAACTTAGATCCAAGATATTTATTTTTAAAAATTATTAATATAATTTTAAAATAACGGTATTTTGCTTTTTATTCTGGTTTAATACATTTGACACAAGACGTGTTAGCTCAGTGGTTTGTGTAGTAACGTAATCAACTTGCCTTTCAGGAGGCGGCTGGCGGGCCTGCTTTCGAATCCTGGTGGATGACACAACAACTTTTTTTTGTTTTGTTTGCTTCAAAAAATATGAAAATTGAATAAATACAATTATTGTTGATTATTTTTTTAAATACATTTTAATTATTATAATAATAACCTGGTTTTACATTTTTTGATGAAATTATTTTGTGGTCGTAGGAAAAATATTGTACATCACTTGTGTGAAAAGTGATTTTTCACACTCGTTACATAATATACTAATAATTAAGGATAAGTTTAAAAATGAGGATTTTTGCCTAGAAATGAAGCCAAACATTTTATTTGCACTTTTAGATGTTTTTTTTTATATGAGGTCTAAACGATAAGTAATTATTATAGGTTATGCCAAAATCTGTCATTTCGGAGACCCTGTTTAATAGATCAGTGTCCATTGTATATTAAAAATAATCGGCTCTTTCTTGCGAGAAATTGATTTTCATGACAAAGCATTTACTTAAAATATAATTTATTATGGGTACTCCATGAATAAACATTATTAATATCTCTCTAAAGTGCTACACAATCTCTAACTGTGTGTATGTTCCTACATATTTTTAAATCATCAGCATAAAGTAGACACTTTAAATTGTTTGTACAGGAAGGGAGATCATTGATAAATATTAAAAAAAGTAATAGACCAAGGTTACAGCCCTGTGGCACACCCGAGTTTGAGTGATATTGGTCAGAAAGTTTTCTCCATTGTAGTTTACTGAAAGTGTCTACCCTGTAAATAGCTTCTAAGTAATTTTAGTAGGTTTCCTATTACACCTAAATTATTTAACTTATTTAATAATATATCATGATTCACTTAGTCGAAAGCTTTACTAAAGTCAGAAAATACTGTATCTAATTGTAGTTTTTCATTTTGGTACTCTGGTTGCATGTAAAAATAAAGTTTGTATTTACTGATCTTCCATTTACAAAACCATGTTGCACCTCTGCTAAAATATTTTTCATGTGGTTGTATATTTTACTGTAGAGAATGTGTTCAAATACTTTAGACGGAGTACATCATAACTGCAATTCCCCCATAAATTTTTAATATTTTGTTTATCTCCAGATTTTTGAATAGGTGTGTAACTTAATAGTTTTTATTTTGTTGGAAACATGGAAAATTTGAGAATTAAATTGAAAATATGTAATAAAGGTTTTACTAGCAAATCCCTGCAGCCTATTTAAATGTATGGAAGAATATAATCTTTACCTGCTGATTTAAAAAGTCTAAGCAAGTCTAGGCAAAGAAATTTGCAAATTTTTCAGCGGTATCAGACGCTCCAACTTTTTGACCTTTAAATTTAAATGAATACGAACAACGTCCTTCATTTGTTTTACTATTTACATTATTTCAAAAGTTATTGACATTTTTATTAGTTTTTCCTTCAATTGTTTTTATATAGTTTTTGTGATTATTTTGAATTAATAATTTTAGATCTCTTCGCGCTTGAATGTATCTGGTATTTAAATATTCAGAGACCTTCCGCATTCTCCTATAATGATTTTTCTCTTGTATTTTAATTTTCTGTATTAATATTAAACCACACTGGATATTTTTTGTAATTCGTATGCATTTTATATCAGGAAACACTCTTATAAAATAAGTTATACATTTTCTAATGCGAGATTTACATTAGTTTGGTTTATCACATTTTCCCAAAGGGCAGTTTTCATGAGATCATACATCAGAATAAAATTTGCCTTTTTACAGTTATACCTATTATCAGTGAATTTATTTAAGGTAGAATCTTCTTTTTCGTGGTAAATATTAATTGCTAGAGATGGATGCATCATATCCTCCGAAACTAAAGGTAGCTGTTCTCTCTGTATAATACAATTTTTAGTATTAACTTCATTCATAATAGATAAGTCTAACATTTTACCCTGACTGTTTTTTATATTGTTGTGTAATACAAAATAATTAAACTGTAAAAATCGAATTATAATTTAGTTTTGCTATTGAGCTTAATTGAATCTCTTTTGCATGACTTTGTAATGATTCAAAACATAAAGTGTAATCATTTAATCCCGCACTAGGTAGAATATAAAGCCCAATTACAGTATATTTAGATTTATTAAATTTAAAATCTATTGTTAAAAGTTCAAGTTTGATGAATGCTGAGACACATTTAAAATTTTGAATTTATTTTTGACTACTATAAAAACTCCTACTCCCCATGCTTTTCCCATGAGCACTAAATTTCTATCGGCTCTGAATACATTGTAAAAATGAGTATCTACCAACTCACCATTTAGCACTCCCTCTTTTAACCAATATTCTACTAAAATTAGTATATCATTACCTTCCAGAGTATTCTCTAAAGAACCGTTAACTTCGTGTAATATAAAGTTTATAGTAATGAATAAAACCAGTTAGCTAAAGAAATCATTTTAATTTTAACACTCCCAATGAGTGTCTAGCAGAGCTTTAAGAAAAAATCATACATTCTATGAATTCTTAAATCTAGAGTCCAAAAATCACTCACGATGAAAGAAAGGTAATTCTGCATTTGCGGGAATGACGAAGGATAATAAATCGACGTCCATTGCAAAATAACTGTAGTAAGAAAAAATTAACGGTATATCCCGCGCAATGTGTGACCGAGCTGTAGAAAACTTAAGAGATCGTCTACAACAGTGAGTTACTACTAACAGCCACCATCTTGAGGATATTATTTTTAAAACTACATGATACTTAAATGGTATAAACCGTACAAGTAAGAAATAAAATCTTTGTTCTTTAGACACGTCCATTAGTCTTTTTTATTACCCCTCAAAACTGCTTAAACACTTCTGCCGATCCCTGTATAAAAATTTGGCACACAGATATTTCAAAGTATTCCAGTAAATCTCCATAATTTATTCGGCTTATTACTAATTCCCAATGAAAAATGTATGTGTTCCTGCTTCAATTTCCTCAAAACAAACTTCAGTATTCGTATTTCATTTTGAAATTTGTTTGAAAGCCCCTATTTACGTATGTAGAATGCCTGAACGAGGCGGTATACAAATGACACCTGTTATAAAGGCAATTCGTCTTTCAATGTCTAGATTTCTTGCCTTTAACTTACAGACCACCGCACACCCTACACAACAGAGAAAGAGCTGAGATCCAACGAGTCACTAAAACTTTCAAAAAAGACACTTCAAGAAATATGAACTGCGTGCCAGTTGGTAGATGTTAGTTTTTTTTTTTAATACTAATTCTTACAATCTAATTTACAAAGGGGCTAGTTTGTAAAAATTTGGATAAAATGAACTGTAGGTTATAGCGAGCCACTGGCAAATCATAATAAAATAATTGGAGTTGACTAAGAAATTAAAATTTAATATTTCAAGCTGTCCACAGAATGAACGGTTGATTTTCTTTTAAAACATCCTGAATTAGTGTTTGACTATAGTAGTGTTTACAATGTTTTGTGTTATTGATGAAAATCCAAAAACATTGATTTTAGAAGTGGCCCAACAAATGCAATTTTATCAATGGTCCAAAATAATCTAAATAATGAAGATATCCTTAACACCATTTTTTTAGATAACGCTTGGATTTCTAATTCTGGATATGTTCATTCTCAGAATATGAGGTGGTGGTCAACTGTTTATTCTCATTTTTTTGGTGAAGAATTTGTGGAAAAATTTTGATATCAGAATAATGAGCCAGAACAGTGAAATCCTATATTCCTATATCCAACCATGTCTTGTTGTCTCGTCTTAATATTAATAATAAAATTTCAAAACTTTTCTGGAGTTTCAAAAAAATACATTGATTCCACATGTCAAGCAATGTTACATTTTTTTAAGATGGGCTTTTGAATACTATTCACAATATGTAAACATAATTAACAGCAGACCTATTACTTGGGTGTCAACGGACCTAAATAACCTAGAATCTTTAACTTCTAAACCATTTCCCCGCAGGCACAAAAAGCAACTTGACAACATTTATTAATTTAACAGACGAAACCTTGTACAGGGATATGAGGAAGGCCCAAGCATTCAAAAATCAGTTCTGGAGACATAAATACCTGCAAAGTCTACCGAAATGGTATAAATGAACCAACAAGATGGAAGACCGATTAGAGATCCAGATAGTAAAGTCCGCGTTGCTAGATATTTATTTTTCTTTCTTACAGAACCTGCACGATATTGCTTCTTCTGCTGGATTTATGATTCTCATATGCCCTTTTAGACGATAGTACCCGGTAAGAAGACCTACTGTTCTCCTAAAGATTTAACGTGAGTCTTTCGTGAACTTGGCCGATGGTTCCTTGATACAATATTTGGTCTGTCTCCAATAATTTCGTCATTTGTGGAACACTCTTCTTAATTCCTTAGTATTTCAACAGAAAGATTCGAGGCCTGTCACAGCCTTATGTGAGCCTTCTCGAACTAATTCGTCGGCCTTTTCGTTGGGTGTCACGAAAAAAGGTCGCGAACATTTGGTCGCGCGAAGAAATGTCGAGCACAAATAGGCGCGTGTCAAAAGGTCGCCGGCGAAAAAAGAGCGCCGACGAAAAAAGGTCGCCAGCAATTGATCGCGCGAAAAAAAGGCGAGTAGGAAAATAGCGCGTAACAATGTTGATATTTCTATTATTATCTTTTAATACCAATGAAAAACAATCATTGGTCTTAAAGTGTTATAATGAGGGCATCGTAATAAGAAGGGTTTGGTAAAATTTAGTATTCATAGATTTGTTTTAAAAATCTTTATATTGCAGGTAACCTTTTAAAGTATGTCTCTAATACCTATTTATTAAAAAAAAACGATTTGTTTATTATTACTTTGGATAATTACCAATAAGCATTAGAAAATCAAACTTTCCTTCACACTTTATCCAGGCTTAGGACTGGCAGGTAATATTACCTGGCGTGTTAAGAAGTTTTTTTAGTTTTTTTTTTTTAGTTTTTTGTGTAAAATTCGCTATCAAGTAACTCTTTAAACGTTACAACATCTTCTTCGGGTAAGAATGCAAAAGTTGCCATTTGTCGCAGATGTAGAGCAAAAATTGCGTCTTGTGTATAAATACGTTGGAATCCTGCACCTTGCATGTTTCTCCACAAGCATTGCGTAAAGTGAAAGAAGCAGCCACGCACTCTGTTCTTGTATGGCATTCATTGCTGCCCTTTCAAAATCTACCATTATTGTTGCAGGTCGTAAACCTGGTCTTAAGGTTTTTAATTCTTAAAAGAGGCGTGTATATGTCTCGGTAGTCTTATTGGGAAGAAGAGCATATACAGTGGGTACAACGTTGCTGTACTGTACTCCATCGTTTGGGCCACTATCAAATAAAAGAAAAAGTTCGCCATTGCTGCTTATGGTGTATTCTTCTGGAATAACAAGCTCGGATAAATTTCTAGGATTTGCTGGAATAGCTTCCTTTTTTTTGACGTGTGTGTTGAATAGTCCGCTTTAGGGATGAAATGGAAGGTAATTGCCCAGTTGCACCTAAAGAAATTTCTTTTGAAATAGTAGCTAATATACCTTGTGTTGTTAGTTCAACTTGTTGCGCTATTTCTTTTATCGTATTACAAGCTTTCTTTGCTTCTAATTTGGCTGCATCTGCAATATGGTTTAGGCTTGTACTTTTTACTACTTCATCTCCCACAGTGTGAACTCTTTCGGTACATTTCCACTTATTGTATTGAGCACACTTCCAAATTGTCTTTTCACCTATCACTTTCTCCTTTCTATGGATAAAGCCATTGTTCACTAACATATTAGCACCTTTTTGACTGTTTACGTAAGTTTGAACCATCTTGACAGAACGACAAATCTATGAATACAAAATTTTACCAAACCCTTTTTATTACGATGCCCTTATTATAACACTTTAAGACCGTATTTAAAACCAATTAAGTAAATTGTGAAATAAATTATTGTTTTTCATTGGTATTAAAAGATAATAATAGAAATATCAACATTAAAGCCTTATTAACAGCTAACGGGGTTGTTTGTAATAAGATTTACTTAGAATAAGTAACCAGCTTATTGGTAATTATCTAAAGTAATAATAAACAAATCGTTTTTTTTTTAATAATAAATAGGTATTAGAGACATTCTTTAAAAGGTTACCTGCAATATAAAGATTTTCAAAACAAATCTATGAATACTCAATTTTACCCTCATTATAACACTTTAAGACCAATGATTGTTTTTCATTGGGATTAAAAGATAATAAAAGATAATAATAGAAATATCAACATTGTTACGCGCTATTTTCCTACTAGCCTTTTTTTCGCGCGATCAATTGCTCGAGACCTTTTTTCGTTGGCGCTCTTTCTTCGCATGTGACCTTTTGACACGCGCCTATTTGTGCGCGACATTTTTTCGCGCGACCAAATGTTCGCGACCTTTTTTCGTAGATCCTTTTCGTTGCTCTAATATTCCTCGTGGCCTAGCAACCAGCCTAGAGTTACCTTATTTCAAATATTTAGCTGTGACAGGTCTTCTCGGCAGTCACTCACCAACCCTAATTTGATTTCTGATGAGAGAATTGCTTTTAGAGCTGCTTGGCTATGAGCGTAGGTAGCAATAGTTTTGCCGCATACTTAATAATAGTATTATTATTAATACTTGCTAATTTATTATTTTAGCTGCACAGTGTTGTATGCCTATTAGTTCAGCCTGGAATACTGTTGCATATTCTCTTAGATACAGCTAGTTTTTGTTTGTTTGGACTGGGGTCTATAAATTCCTTGGTTTTTAAACCGTACGTCAGACAAGAACCCTGTTTCCAGGATTCTTCGGCTAGCGTTTGCATTTAAAAGTTTTTTAAATTTGTATGTGGCTATGGCTACATGAGTAGTTTGAAAATATTGAAGCCTTGTTGTAGTTTATTTTGGTCTCAATTTTTATTGTGCTATATTAATTTAGTTAAACCCTATATGTATGTATTTTAAAAATACTAGTGACATTAAGGTTTTAAACACGTTTATTTCAGATTACACCTATATGTGTAGTTTCCGGATTTATAAAGTGGCCGACTACACCTATACGTGTATAGAGCTATAGTTACAGTTTATAAAAGTTTATATTGTAGGTACGTGTTAGAAGAGCCTGAAAACATGTCGGAATGCCAAAATATCTTTGTTTTTTCGTTAGTGTATTGTTGGTTGCGAGCAAAAGTATTTCAAGAGTAGGAGTTTGTTTACAATATGAAATGTTAGTTCTGTAGCGGAAACCTTGTTGCTATAAGTTATGATTGTCGTAGAGGATCATAAACTTAAAAAAATGGAAAATCGTTGTTGATACTGCAAAATGCCGTGTCTCAAAATACCCAATCTTAATAGAGCAAAATAATAATATATTCTTTATAATAAATCACGTTGTACGCTTGCTATTTGTTCTGGACATGAGATTTTTTAGGATTAAGGGCAGGTCAATTTGAATTACGAATATGCACTAATCTAAATGTGTAATTTTGATACACTAGTAATTTAAGTATAAACGACGAACTATGAAGAAATAATAGTTTACAGTAAATTAAAGTATAAAAGTTACCTGAAGAATGCAGAAGTCAGTAGAGAAGAAAGGCAACACTGTAAGTGTGAAATGCTTACGATGGAAGCCCTAATTTTTGTGTAGATTGTTTTCATATTTACCAAAAAAAAATTAAATTGTTACCAAATATGTACGTACATTTATAGGTGTATTCGGCACTCCTAACAAAATGTTCAATGAAGTGGCTGATTACTATAGGTGTATTTGTTTTAAGTAAAACGTAGTTATTTTTTTTATTAAAATATATTCAAAATTTGCTGTTTGAATAGTTATCAACCGTTTTACAAAAAAAAATTAAAAAAACATTTTTGGGCTACCTGGAATCGACATAAATTTTTGGCTAGCAATGATCGTGTCAAGCTTTAGAAAAATCTAACTGCGATTATTTATTTTTTAATTCCATTATTTCACTTTTGCAACCAATTGCAAATTTAATGAATATATTTAAAAAAAAGAGATATCAGGTGAATACAATAGTCTAAAAGAGAACTTCTGGCACACAACATAGATCCAAACAAAAAGTCAATAGAAGAAATCATCCCAACAAAAATCTCGGGAGAACAAACAAAATTTTGTTCATATTGAGTTTAGTGGCGGATTAGAGCTGACATCAAATTTATTTTCTTACGTGTGGCTTCCGAAAATTTACTAGCTGTCGAATGTGCCTTCCAAATAATAAATAACTGAATTATTAACCGATCTAAAGAGCGCGGGCTTTTCCAACAATAAAATTTATCAAAAAGTATCGAGTCAAGAAAATACGAACAGACGCAAATACTTGTTTAATATGATATGAAAGATGGTTCGTCAAATTATAAAAAAAAAAATATTAAAATGTTTATAATTTTTTTCACTTATTATTCACACACCAATCAAAACAAACTGTATCTGAAAATACTGAATGATGTAGTATTTTCGCTTTATCCCGTGAGACGTCAATGTGGAGTTTGTCGAAGAGGTAACGAAAAATCTGATGTATCAAACACATGACTTTCCTGTCTAGTTATAGACCAGGGTCGATAATTTTGAAAATAGTAGAAAGTGAAAAAAAATTATAGTAGGATGAAACCCGTTAAAAAAGGACGAGAATATAACAAAAATGAAAGCAAAAATAATTTACGGGCGATCTGAGGTCGGGAAGTGGAAGGGGGTGAGTTTTTAAGGGTAAAAAAACGATGTATCTCGATTTCCGGCAAAACTATATGGAAAAAAATTAAATGACAAGGTTGTAGGTAATAAAGAGACCTACAACTTTTGTAATTACACTTTTTTCACATAACCTCAAAATTTATGTGAAAAATTCAAATAATCAAGTTTTTGATTTTTTATTTTTCTTATGCAAAAAAAAATTCTCGAAATTTGGTGAAAACTTACCTTTTTATGTCCTAAAGACACTGTTAATTTTTTTGATTTGAAATATTTATTTTTTCAACTTATTTTGACTTAATATCGAAAAAACACCCTAATTTTCAATCGAAAATTCTTGCATCAAAATATCAGCTTTTTAAATAAAGTCGAGGAGTTTTTTGTTCGTTGAAATCTCTTCTTTCTGATAATGTAAAAAAATATATACATAACTATGGTAAATGTTCTCAGAAAATGCAAAGAAAAGAAAAAAACTGGAATCCGAATATTTTTTATTCACTCTGTACAATTATGAGCTACTTAGTAAAATTGACAATTTAATTACTTGAAAAACGTCAAATTCTATGTTACATTGATAAACAAAAAAATTACAAATCCATAAATCATAAAAATTGCAAGAAACATGCGAAAATAGTTGTTCTAAATATTAAAGATAGGATTTAAAGGGGGGATTTCAATTAAAAAATGTGATTGCTGCAATTTTTTTTAGTCAAGAAGTTGATTTATTAAATTCTAATTACATTTATGTCATAGAAAATTTCATAATATATGAATAGAAATGTAAATCGTACTATTGAATTTAGATACTTTATACTGATTATTATTATTCATAATAATATTTTAAAATTCATTAATCTTCTTATTTATAAATGTTATCTTGAACCCTAACCACTTATCCATTACTTTTTGTCTCTTCGGTGGCATTTCTTCATCGTTAGATTTGACAAACCTTCCCGATTCTAGTAGATCTTCGAAATCTTCAAGATTACCACGGTCTTCGTATCCAATATTATTTTTAGTCTGAATTGGTCCTTCATTCACAATTTCATCTGAATCACTAACTTCCTCGTAGGTTTTTTCTTCCACATTGGTGCATTTTTCAGAACCATTACAATTTGAGCACAAATTTGTGCATTTTAAGCCATGTTTTCGGCAGGCACATTTTAAACTGTTACATCCAGTTTCACAGCTGCAGCAAATAGTTTTGAGCAATATTTCCGGAATTAACTCCTTCTCTGTAAATTTGGGCATAATCTCACGTTGATGTTGCTTCCAGCCCCAATCTGTTGGTGTCAGTTCGTTACCTAGCCAAGTTTGAAGTTGATAATATGCCCTGTAACAATGTTGTTCTGCTGCACCTTCTGTGGGTGGGAGATTTGCCAATATGAAAGATGATTTAATTTTTGCCAATTGATATTTTTTAAATTTTAATTGATTCAGTGTTATATTATCATTTTTACATTTACAAATAGATTTGATTAATTGTAATCAATTTTTTTTGATATCTTTTTTGTTTGGATCTTTTTTATAAAAAATATTGGCCAAATTTGATACATTTTTATCGTCTAATAATGAATTTTTCCGGCAAATCCGGATGTTGTATCGCAACCAGAAAAACAATGCAGAAATGCAACGATATTTTTGAAGGATTTATATTTGAAATTATTAGACGTGAAAAATAGATCTTTTACATTTCCAGAAACTAGTTTGAGAAAATAAATGTCATGATTATTTGAAGTTAATTGATTCAAAAGGACCAAAAGATCAATATCTTGACCCACAACAATGACAATTTTGTTGGTATCTCTGGCAATTTCTATCGAAGTTTTAATAATGTCTACATCAGTATCTTCTTCTGCTTGTTTTGTTACGTTTTACTAATAAACGTTTTATAAAAACATATTTTGCACCAGATGATACGTTTCTAACCCTTACCTGAGTCTCATTGTAAAAATCCTTATAATAAGAATTCTTACAAGCCTCAGGCCTAGCTCAGATCAAAATAGGTCAGTGGGATTCGTTTAGAATTTACCTTCAAGTCAATGACAAGGTCTTTAATTAAAAAGACTTAAAAGAATTTAATTAAATTAATTTGGGCGCCATACCTTTAGATGTATAATAAAAGTAAATTTTTGTCATTAAGTTGAAAGTAAGGAAAAAAAAAGAACTTAAATTTCAAAACAATTAATCGGCTTTAATTTCGAACTTGACTGATGACTGATATTACATATAAAAGAAAATAAAATTAATTGATTCTAACACATTTTACGGTTTACGTTTGACTAATGATGAGTTTAAAATTAAAATTGACTAGTGACTCAAAAATTGTGTGTGTGGTCCTGGCCGACACTTATCTTGTGTTTCCGGATTTCAACGGTCGAACTGGTCTGGTCCGTGTCTTAATGGTAGGTGGCAGGTGAGCCTACGATGACTTTAAAACACTGCAGTTCCTTACGCAACTCAGTCCAAGATATTCCGCAGCTCTAGTGGCAACTAGCTGACAATGATTCTGCAGTTCCAGATTACAAAGGCCAACTCCTTAGCTTGTCACAGATCCAGCTCCTTAATTTGTTCCAGATCCAGTTCCTTAGTTGTTCCGACACACTTAACAACACTAAACCCAACCGGTTTATTTCGCAGCCAAATTGAAAAGAAATTTCAAAAGCCAACAGCTGACCGAATGTGTGAAAACGTGAATATTCCCCATCCATAAGTAAGCCAGGCGTGCGTACAACATCTGACCGTAATTATTGATTTTTAGAGAAAGCGCATCATTGGTAGACTGTCCGAGACAGAGACAAATTCCCGTTTTAACATAACATCTATATTTCCAAATACGAGGGGCACTCAAAAAGTATTAGAATATATTGGAATATTTGAACTAATTAAATATTGTAATTATTAAAAGGGAGTGACGATTACAACGTAACAGTTTACAGGAAAATCTTTGTGACTGTAATCTTTTCATTAACGCTGCTACGAAATAACAGGTAGAAAGACCTGCCTAGCCCCTTCCTCACTTCTCTATGAAATACCTTTTGATGGGCTAAAATTATTTCTAGGTAACTCAGGTATATAAATTATCTTAAAATAGCAATAAACAGGCATCTATGCACATAATTTGAAGAATATTCTACAACTTTCTCAAAATATTGTAGATGTCTAATTAAATATTAACTTATTTGGTTGTTAATTATAGTAGTATATTTCGATTTGTATTTTTTTGTTTATCAAGGTAACATAGAATTTTACGTTTTTCAAGTAAATTTTACTAAAGCTCAAAATTGTACATGGTGATTAAAAAAAAAAATTTTGGATTCAAGTTTTTTTGTTTTCTTTGCATTTTCTGAGAACATTTACCATAGTAATGTACATATTTTTTTACATTATCAGAAAGAAGAGATTTCAACGAATAAAAAACTCTCCGACTTTTTTTAAAAGCTGATATTTTGATGCGAGAATTTTCGATTGAAAATTAGGGTGTTTTTTCGATATTAAGTCAAAATAAGGTGAAAAAATAAATATTTCAAATCAAAAAAATTAAAGTGTCTTTAGGACATAAAAAGGTAAGTTTTCACCAAATTTCGAGAAAAAAATTTTTTTTTTGCATAAGATAAAAACAAAAAACAAAAAACTTGATTATTTGAATTTTTCACATAAATTTTGAGGTTATGTGAAAAAAGTGTAATTACAAAAGTTGTAGATCTCTTTATTACCTACAACTTTGTCATTCAATTTTTTTTCATGGGACTATGTAGTTCTGCCGGAAATCGAGACACACCGTTTTTTACCCTTAAAAACTCACCCCCTTCCACTTACCGACCTCAGATCGCCCGTAATTTAATTTTCCTTTTATTTTTGTTATATTCTCGTCCTTTTTTAACGTGTTTCATCCTACTATTATTTTTTTTTTGTTTCAAAAATTATCGACCCTAGTCTATTATTACAGGTTTGTTCCCTTTATTTTGTACAATCTATTGTATCACCCTTATACATATTCATTGCCAACGAAAATCCTAAAAATTTCTTGCCTGTATACAGACAGGAAAGTAAAAATGGACAAAAATCGTTTAAGTTGTTCGAACAAATATTCTAAATAGAGAATCAACATCACAAATGTTTGTCATAAAAGTTTTGTTAATATTGTTAAATAAACTTTTCAAATACGACGCAGGGTTAAAAATTTTGTCAAGAACATTTTGTTGTTTCCTTACAAATTATGCAAATTTCACTTAACAAAATCGTCCTAAAATACCGCTTGATTGATGTCTCGTGGTATTTTAAGGAATATTTTGTTTTGTAAAATTTAGACGCAGAATTATCAAATCTAAATGTTTGAAGTGCAATCCAAAAAACGTAGAGAGAACTGGAAATGCCAATCTGGATACCATTTCCAGTCACTTTATTCCAGAAAGTATCCCAGGTTTATCACAAAACAACAAAGTTACAAAGAACAAACAGAAAAAATAAAAACTTCTGATTCAGAATGAAAAAAATATTTAGCTTTTGTTAAAAGTTACCTATTGTCTTTATCTTTAAATTCATTACCTTCTAGTAATACTCAAAATTTATCTGTGGATATTAAAAAATTACCGTTAAATAAACAAAATTTACCTGTTCAAGATTTTTCCCATTCTGAAGAAACAAATAACTACCGCAAAATAGATTTATGTCCCATGTTTTTAAAAAAACTAAATGGCAATAGACCTTATTTGAATGTAAATATATTTAATACTAGTGTATTGGCTCTGGTAGATATTTAGGTTCTGACGGTTTTTCTTTAATACATAGTTTAAATTTACCTATACAGTATGACCCTACGCTCAACGTGACAACTGCAGATGGCAGATCACAACAGTGTCTCGGTTATATTTCTGTTCCTATTTCTGTAAATAATGTTTCTTACAATATGAAAATACTAATAATTCCTTGTTACTTATGCCTTAATCTTGGGAATGGATTTTTTAAAAATAATTAATATTGACGCTAATTTTCAAGATCTTTCATATACGTTGCTCTCTTCCTTGTGTGTGATAAACACTATTCATTCCGCTTCAACTCTTTCTCCCTTCCAAAGTGCAGATTTGCAAAGGGTGATGACATTACTTTCTGACTTGGCTCCAAAAGGTCGTTTGGGCCTAACACATTTGACGACTCATCACATTGAAACGGGTAATGAAAAGCCCATATCGCAGAGACAATACCCTCTTTCGTCTGCTATGCAGATACATCTCAATAAAGAAAATGATGAAATGTTAAAATTAAAGGTAATACAACCTTCCAACGTTTTAATGATGTCCTATCTCGTATAGTTCAATGTTTCCAAGAACGCGATGAACCGACTCCGGAACTAGAAAATTCAATCTGGCTTAGAGATTTTGGTTTTCTCGTGGACATTACAGAGAAATTAAACGAACTTAATTTGCAGCTTCATGGGAGAGACAAAGAACTAGCGGAAATGATTTCTGATATAAAAGCATTTATCAAAAAGCTGGGAAGAAAACCTAATTAACAGCGATGCCAAGCATTTTCCTATTCTTTCAGAAAAAATATCTCAAAATCCATTAGAGCCCTATGACAGCAAATATCATGTAGAAATAGTTCCTACCCTGAAGAATAACTTCAAAAATCGTTTTAAAGATTTCAACGAAATGGCTTTAGTAGCGCAGTTTGTTATTTCACCCTTTATGAAAATTGATATCCAACAGTTTGCAACTTGTGTTATGCAGAACTTTGGCGAAGACATCGCTGCAACAGAAATGGAAGTAATTGAGTTTCAAAATGATTTAGCCTTAAAATCGTTAGTCTCAAGTACTAAATGTATCTGGCCTATTGTAAGTAAAGACAAATATTCAGTTCTATGCCGTGTTGCCTTGAAAGTAAAAGCATTATTCAGTTCAACCTATTTGTGTGAATCTTCTTTTTCCAATATGAAGTTTATTAAGAACAAATATCGCAATCGACTTACAGATGTACATTTGGATAATTGTATTGGAAAGGTTGTATCAAATTATACTGCAAACATTAAAAAAAATATCGATGAGTCTGAGTGTCAGCCTTCTCATCGGACGTGCTTTTTTATTTTTCAATGTTTATATCCATGATAGTGCGTTACTTCTTTGTTGTTATTATTAACTATTTTTAAATCTTACGTGACATGCCGTTGTGGCTGGATAAAAGTTTGTGTTTTTTTTTAACACCTTCGTTTGGTAGGTAGGAAAGTAGCTATGAACAAGTACGTACTAGTAATATTATTTATTTTGTTATTAGTTTATTATTAGTACCTATGTATTATGTATTACCAGTTAAATAGTAAAATAAATACATATAATGATAAACTAACTGTGGATTATTTCATTTACGTTGCGTTACGTGGCTTCCATGTGGGTAGCTCGCTGTTTATTCCAAAATTAACAAAGTATCTCAACACATTGAGAGGTTGGCGACCACTGATCGAGAGTATAACTATGAAATTCTCATCTTCAAATAGTTTTACTTAGTAAGTAGTTAGTAGTTTTGCAAATTTTTGTACTCATTCTATATGATTTAATAAAAGTATTTTTTTAACAAAGTTGTATGTGCCAATTTTTTGAGATTGTTGTATTTTGTGAGGTAACAAAGTTGTATGTGTTTTTTTCAGTGCCAAAAAACTATAATCTAAAAGTTTTTTCATATATTTTTTTACGAAATCTGGATAATATGGGTGTCAAAATTAATAATTAATACTTACATTTCTTGCAATGGTAGATTTGTGGAAGATATGTAAATTTTCTTTTTGCTATAATTCAAAACTATCATTAATGTGCATACAACAGTATAACTCTAAGGTGACAATATGGTATATTTTAACTTAATTTTATTCTTTTTCAGCAGAAACTAGAAAATACCTTTTTAAAAAATTTAAAATTGAACGCTTACTCTTATTTTATTAACAAACTTTATTTTAAATTCCTATCTAGTGATGTGAAAATTATTTCTCCAATGAAAAATTAACTTTAGGGAATTGTATTTAACTTTAAAATATAGGTTTTTATTAAATAAATTTATACTATTACAATTTTGTTTTCTTTTTTATTTATACTGCTATCAAAATTAAATCCCTGTTAAATAAATTTAACATTAATGACTTTTAAGATTGGAAGATCTTTTTTAAATAGTTTATAATTTTTAAATTTGTTACTGTTTGACAACTAATTTTATTAAATTCCTGTAATAATAATTTTAAGTCAATAAATGACATAAAAATATATGAATATTATGATACAATTTTGATGCATACATTACATCCGCTACTTATATTGTATCTAAGAATCCGAAATTAGCATGACAACGAGCTCGACGCTTATAACCATTCGCTAAATGAATTCCCATGCGAACGAAATGAATAAACGTTCCAATCCCTTGGCGAGTTCATTACATTTATTCCATTTTATTCCGTTCCATTAGTGGCAAAGCTCGGTGTTCCGAAAAACAGGATAATTATAGATAATCTCCAACGAAATACCCTAATCCCGCAAAAAAGGATTCCGACCCTTCGTAGGTCTAACACTCACTCCAAATAGAACATTCTTTCGGGGCTTGTGTACTCCAAGAATGATGATTAGCCTTCACTTTTTCCGGCTTTCGTTGTCTAATGTCAAAAATTTTTGTATAGTGCTTTTTTGCCTTTTTTTTTAACCTTTTTATTTTAGTTTTATCCGTCCATCTTTTTAGTCAACGCAAATGTATTTAAACAGGGAGCTAATGAGGTTATAAAACATTTATGAAACATATCTTAAATTTAGGTAAAAAAATCTAATAGATCCTTGGTTCAAAAAATTTACTCAAATCTCGTCTAGGACTGCCTTTCTCTTTTTCTCGTATTCTTCTGCCTTTTCAGGCATCGTATTAATTTTTGTCATTACTGATTTCTGTTTAGGTATTTTTCTTATATATTTATTTCTTACTGTCTCATTTATTTGTTGAATTTTTTCTCAAATGTTTTATTTCCATTCCATTTCATGTTGTTTCATATTTTCTTATGTAATATCAAGTTTTCACTACCATAAGTTATTGTTATTGTATTTTTGTACTAGATACAGCTGAAATTTTTTACTGGCGATGCCTCCTTGATAGGCTGATGAATAGCATCATAAACATTCAATAGGGGGACAACGTGTCTAGAAAGCACGGGATGTATCCATAAAAATTTTACCATATTTAGACGAGAATACAATAACAATCTAACAAACATTTCACACGGAATAGCTACTCGTGAGTTTTAGTCCGACGGACGACTGAGTAGTGGGTTGGCCATCATCATTAATACATTACAAAATACTAATATAGCTAATCCTGGAACTAAAAACATAGAAGGAGTCATAACCAAATTTAAAACACCAACAACTTAGAAACAGAGAAGAATATTAATTCGAGCGACGATCTTTCAAAAATCGATCTAAGCATAGCAACCGAAGGTGTGGATAATGATCAGACTCGGGGTAAACTATGTAGCTTCAGGTCTGAGTACAATACCACACAACCACCCAATGCCTCAAGAATTTTAACCAAAATAACAAATCTTAGAAGATGATAACCCTAAAAAAAATCAAACCACAGAAAAAATACCATACACTTCAAACTGCGTAGTCCAGCTGAGAAAACAGGACCAAAATATAAACCCAAATAAAGAAAAGGATATGGAGGTAGATGAAATGAAAAAAAGACAAAAATGAGACCCCACTTATAAACCGCAGAAGATTTAGCTTCAACTTCCAGAGGCTCATTAAAGTAAAAACAAAGAAGATCCTAACCTCAACGAAAAACATATATCTAGCACTATCTGAAGACTCTAATTTAGACATAGGGGATGACGAAATCGAAAAAATTGTTAAAAAAAGAAAGAAGGGAGCGATACCGAAAGACAAAATAAACGTAGAAAGACGAGAAAGTACTAATAGAGTTAAAGACATGAAAATCACAAATAAACAGGAAAAAAACACTAAGAAAACGGCCAAACCCAAGATAAACAAAACAAAAATAGAAACACCTGCCTCCTATAGTAACTGATAGGAAAACCACTAACCACAAGGACCTAATCCAAGATCTAAGAGCGCTAACAAAAGGTAGTTTTAGCATAAGGCATACAAACTATACTACTATTCTATTCGTCGATGACAATAATGATTATGATATTAGGCAAGAAAAATATGCCTTATACATACACTAAAAGAGATGTTAAGTTTCATAAATTCATAGAAAGATATTGAAAAACAATATGAAATAAAAACCCGTGAGGTATACCAAATAAAGACAAAGGAACGTCCTTTATTCCTTGTAGTTACCGATCCCGCCATAACATTGGGCTATCTTAATAAGAACGCTCGTAGTCATGTTGCTACCTACTTTCTGTGCCTAAGCACCGAGGTGGATTTATGTCAATCCAAAGTTGGATGCCGACTAACTACAGTGAAGAAGGGGTGAGTCGTAGTAAAAGTTATGTTCTTCAGTGGGCGCCAGGAGCTTAACCTCACATCCAACAATCCACGTGACAGTTCACTACCAAACTCCAAATAGGAAACTATAGCCTCTCCTCTACAAGGCCATCAAGCGGCTACAAATCGAGAAACTCCAAATATGTTAAAAGTGTACTTTACCATAAAAAGAAATGCTCAACCAGATGTTTATAGACAATTGGCAAGTGGGGATAAATAATAAGTTTACTAATAATATATACCCAAGTTTAATAATCTAAATATGTAAATTATTGTGTTGACATGGGGGGTCAAATTCGTTACCACTATGAAATGTATGTATGTAAATTTAACAAATAAACAAATAATTAAATCACTTAATAACAGATTCCCCAACTATTAACAGTAATCCAGTATCACTGGGAGTAATAATTACAACTATTATACTATATCAAGCTTAAAAATCATTAAATGGGACTAGGGGTAATCGTAAAACTATAACACATGAAGTGTGTACTGTATTTATCAAGAAAACAAATGATAGTGTACTAATTACGGACGCTAGGGGTAAAACCAAGTAAAATGCTGTTACTTATTAAAATATTAATTACCCATAATAATATATAACCCACGAAGAGCTCTTGGTGAAGTGTTTCGGGTTTAATAAACTGTACTGTGAACCATAAACCCCTAAGCCTCGTTTACATTAGGTTTAGATAAAATATATACTAATAACACCCCCCAATAAAATAGATTAAATAGTAATAAATGATAAATAAAAAAAAAGATAGCAAAACTTGCGGTACACGGTGACTTCTTCCAGTAGACGTTGATATCTCTGCCTCGTTAGCAGCCTACGAATCAATCAGCTGTCACACGAAGTGTGGCCCGTCACAAGAAGTGTGTGCCCGTCACAAGAAGTGTCAGCCTGTCACAAGAATACTGGCTCGTACCAAGAATACTGCCCGTCACAAGAAGTATCAGCCTGTCACAAGAAGTGTGTGTGTGCCCGCCACAAGAACCCTAAAGAAAACGTATAAAATAAAACACAGTAATAACTATTTATCCCTGGTTAATAAGAAGTTAAAATTAAATAACCAGGTACCTACATAGCCTTCTCGTGAAGCGAGATCTAGAAATAGATAAAACTACTCAACGTTTACTAGTTAATTAAAGTTCAACTTAAAAAGATAGACGGCTCGTGAAGCAAGTTCTACCCAACAATTACACTTAATAGGTAAATTACACCCTTAGATTTCAAGATACTACCCCTAATAGTCAACCCCAAATACTGAAAATATATACAATGAAAAGAACATAACCTAGGGTTAGGTCTAAGTAAGCATTCTAACTAAAATCAAAGCATAATTACCCTTTTTTAATCCGCAAAGGGGAACACGATGCACCCACCATATCAATTGAATGACAAATTTGTGGACGGCTTATTCAGAGAGACTACGTATATATGTGCACACTAAAATAAAAGAATGAAGGTCTTACAATAAGAATAACTACGTCGTAACTTTGAATATTATGTAGAAAAAAAACTTTATAATCAACACGTGTTTTAAATATATCCTCCTAGGAGCTCCTACAACATGTGGAAACCAAAAATACTACCAAATCCACACTGTTGTAACTTAACAGAAAAGGTTGCTTCGCAATATCCCAAATGGATTGAAACGACTTCCAATAAATTTCGAAACAATCTTTCAAATTAAAAACCTCGTGTCGAATAACCGTCTAGATAAACCCAGAAATCTGTCACTTAAAATTCCAAAAACCAGTAATACCAACATACCTCAGTGACAGATAGGTGTTCCATCAGCGCCCTCTATTACGAAATAAATTCTTGACAGGAAGGGCTAAAATAAGCAAACAAGCCTCTAAAACGAAATAAACAGCCTAACTAAACTCAAATAGAGGTCCTATCTACCCCCAAACTGATCATATACTCGCACGTAACATCAAAGTGGAAATGCTAGACCGACATCTTAAATACAGGGCAGCCACATGCTCCCCAGAGTGTCACAGAATGACCGCTCTGTCCGAATACCGAACCAAAAGCACAGTGGTTAAAAATGCGGGTATAGAAGGACCCATCAAATAATTATTGAAACACGGACAAAACTAGTATATTCTTATTTTTATGAAAAACCGCTATAAGGCCAAATTTAAACGTTACAATGTACACCAGAGTATTCTGGGAGCTCCGAAAGTATGCAAAGCAGATAATGCAGTTCCATACATGCCAACAATGAGGACATGCAACCACCAACTGTGGCAGACCAGCCAAATGTTTGAAATAATGCGCGACGGATCATCAGACCTGCGCATGTGTCAAAACGCAAAAAACGCCAGCTACCTGCGTAAATTGTGGGGGTAATCACCCCACGAATTATATTAAGTGCAAGAGCTACTTAGAAAGACAGGAAGAAAGGATAACTAAGACTCAACAATACAAATTTATACAAGCCTCATTACCAGCAGTAAACAAATAAGAAAATCAAAGACAGAACACAAGAGTAACAGAAGAATTCCCTTCTTTACCAAGCAGAAGTAAAATACTTAACTTCAGAAATGATAGATCAAAGAGGCCTAGACATTTTGTGGACCATTAATAAAATGATACACGAACATAGGAACTCAATATAAAAAAAAAAACACGGAAGCGGTTAATACAGACAGACAATTCAATGTGAAAAATTATGAGTTGCTTTAAAAAGCCAGACAGATGAACAGAAATGGAGTGCTTTTGTGGAATATTTTCAAATTAATTTCATTAATACACACTTTAAACAAACTGAAAATAAGGCTACACATTTCACACCCTCAGAACTCTTAACTTCCCATCAGAAAGTTACAGAAATAGTTAAAAGATTCCCCAGTAAGAGAGCACCAGGTCCTGATGACAGTCCCAAAAAACTTCTCAAAAATCACTTTAAAAAAATCACTGCATGGTTTAACTACACTACATGATAAATGCGGTAATCAAACTCCAATACTACCCAGAAGCCTTGAAAATGGCGAAAATAATACCTATTCACAAATCAGGAAAAAATAAAAACGAAATTGAGGCTGCCGCCCCATTTCGCTGTTAAATGGCATAGCCAAAATTATGGATCACATCCTCCTAAAGACTAAAAACATATGAACTTAACAATCCAGTCATCACTGAGAAACAGTTTGGGTTTTAAGCCGGACACAGCACAATAGCAACGAATGATTTACAAAATTTTTGGGAATGACTACCCTGTTTCCATTGTAAAAACGATGTTATGTTATGTTGAAAATGGGGTGTTAATACACTGCGACCTAAAAGATCTATTGTGCCCTCTTCTATCGCCAATGCACTAAGGAAATGTCTCAATGCCTATAACGACCCTTTCAATCCTATTTCCTCAAGAAAGTGTAGGATTTGAAGTGGCTTCAAGTTAGGTAAATTTCCCTCTTCTATTTGATATCCTCCTAGATATAGTGCCCTCAAATTTTGGAGTGCTACACATTCAGTTAGGATGTGAATGGAGGTTTCGTCCTTCTCTTTACAGAATCTGCACTCACTATCCTCTACTACTCTCAGTTTACTTAGGTGTCCTTTTAGTCGGCAATGCCCGGTAGGATCCCTGTTACAATACGTAGCCTGTTCTTGCTTAGGCAGATGCAGGCTTCCGATCTTTTCTGGTTATATTCACCCAGAAGTATCTTGGCCTGTCTCAGCCCCAAGAAATTGTTCCAATTATCGGTTCTTCTACTGCCCAATTCTTTTTTAATCTCTCTGAATATTGTGTTACTGCTGATACCGCAGAACGGCTCAGGCCCTACAAAGGGTGCTTGATCCCCTTTCCTTGCAAGACTATCTGCAATCTCGTTACCCTGTCCAACGTTATGTCCCGGGACCCAAGTGAGAGTAACTTTATTTTTCTCGCCTAGCTCATTCAATTCTTATAGGCATCTCCAGACCATTTTTGAGCCGATTACGTAAGAGCTCAGCGCTTTGATGGCTGCTTGAATATCGGATATGAAAATAATATCTTGTCTATGATAGTTTCACTCGATGTAAAACTGGATACACTTCTCGATAACGTGAATTTCCGCCTGAAAGATACTTGGGTATTTTCCCAAGCTTTCGGAGTGCTTGGTTTTCGGCCCATACACTCCTGTTCCAGTTCCTTCTATGGTTTTGGAACCGTACGTATACCATTGTATAGCACGTCTTTCGGTTGCAAGCGCGATGGATTCTTGGCTCCATTCTTTCTTGCAGCCCAGCTCTGTGGTTTTGAACTTTTTCACAAAACTGTACTTCTTCAGCATTTCATCCTGGGGCATATCTCAGGTATCTTTAGTCCTGAAGCAAGTAGACTTTCGTCTCAATACTTCGTTCCTGATCATTCTATATCGTGTTCTTTTTGCCACATTCTTTATCATCAAATGTAGAGGGGTGAGATTTAAGATAACTTCCATAGCGGCCGTAGGGCAGGTTCTCATTGCACCAGTAATGCAAACACAGGATAGTCTTTGTACTTTTGAGATATTAGCTCTCGTAGTAGCTAAACTAGTTCTGTTACTCCAGGCTATAGCCCCGCAAGTGATGATTGGTCTCACTATTGCAGTATACATCCATCGCAGTATGTTTAGGTTACATTCCCATCGTTTTCCTGCAATGTTTCTGCATACCATTAGGGCTTTTGTGGCCTTATTTACTACTTTCTTCTGATGTGTGTTCCAGAGAAGTTTGTTGTTTAGGGTTAAGCCTAGATATTTGACTTCATTTTTCCATTCTATATATATCCCGTCTAATTTAACGGTTTTGAGATTGTTTTCTTTTCTTTAAAAAGGATACTAGTGTTGTTTTTGTAGGGTTTATACTAAGACTCACTTCATAGCACCATCTTTTGGTATGTTCTAGTCCTCGTAGGACTATATCACACAGGATATTACTAAACTTGGCACTAGTAAATATGGCTATGTCGTCGGCATAACCTTAACAGGGTATGTAAAAACGATCCAAACGTACTTACAAAACAGAAAAACTAACAATACACATAAAGAACATTGAGGAGGTCTATGGGTCGGTGCTCCATTTATTTTTTGTGAGGAATTTAAAGAAATTGACGCCTTTTTACATTTTATTTGTATATAATTAATCGGATTTGTTAGCTTATTATTACCTAAATATTTATATGAAGATACTACCGGAATGGTGTCTCCTGCTCTCATCCCTTAGCAAGTAAAGATCACTAAATTTTTATATAGTACATTATATATTTAAGATATAATACACATTCAGAATAGATGAAAGATAAAAGACCTCGTGCAAGCTTGCCGTGTATACGATAAATACTGTAGGACTCAATACAGCACCACGAGGAAGCCCTTGGTTGACAATTCTAGGACCATGAAAAACATTTTATATTCTTCTTTTGGAGATAGCCCATAAGATGACCCTTTCAAATCTGGAAATACGCAAGCCAAGTATTCATTTTTAGAAAGTGTATTTTAAATATCGGCAATAAGCATCTATTGTCCCTTTAACCATTCCAAATCCAAACTGATATCTACGCAGTAATAAACTGTGTTTAAAGTACCATTCTAGCTATTTGTTTATCATCCTTTTAAATGTTTAGGCAAAACCTAATAAAAGAAAAATTGGTTTATACGACAAAGGGTCAATAAGATTCTTTTGGAGTTTAAGGATAAATATTGCTACAATATCTTTAAACATTACTAGTAATTCTTTTTTCAGCCACCGCTGATTATAGATTCCCAAAAGGACATATTTTGAGTTTGCTGATGAGTTACTGATAGAATAAGTAAATTTATTGTTTAAATTACATTCAAACATTCACGCAAACTCACACAAAGATTAAAAATAATTAAAAAAGTGATTAATTCACATTCAAACAATAAAACTGAGTCCCATCTTTAGACTTTATAGTTAACGACTAGCGTTTTTTTCCCAGTTAGAAAAACTGCCCAAACTTAGATCTAATAATATTCATAGGCGAACAACCAATGAAAAACTAAAGCCATGATATAATGTTTATACATAAATATCCAGAATATTTGCATACCAGTCGTTTCGTTGGCAAATGTATAATTTTTGACCCACCGTTATTTAATGTAACTTAAAAACTGCGAAAGTAATATGTAAAAGTTACAATCTTAATCACAACATTGAAGGAAGGTTGGTCATTTATTTTATGATAGTCTAAGGCGAGACAATTCTCCTAAAGAGACGACGAAGAACCGAAGGTAATGTCTTTCTCGTATCAAGTATTTTCACCGGGAGCAGTGTTGCAGTTTGTTATTGAAACTGATTTTAATTTTGCTATACTAAATAGAGAATTTTTCTTTTCGCAATTCTTTATTATTTATATTCAGTTCATAGGTTGCTACTGTTTCTAGTGTTTTGTCATAACATTATATTTATTTACTATTTATATCATTTTCTTTTTTTTTTTTTTTTCTTTAACAGTCATCACTTTGTTTATATTTATATCAATTTTTTTTTATTCTCATGTTTTCTAGTTCTCTTGTCCATATGCTCATCAGTTTTTTATTTTACTATTAGTATTATGTCATCTTCATCTATCAAATTGTTTAATTAAACTGATTTTAAGTTTATATATCCTATCATCACTATTCTTTGTCTATTTTCATTAAAAACACCTCTTACTTTAATACTAACACTACTTTAAGAGTCTCATATGTACTTTCAATTATATTGATTAGATCTTTTAGCAGATCCATGTCTTTCAAAAAATACTGTGTCGAAAGTTGCTTTCAGGTTAATAAATGCTAGGTATACTCCTACTTTTATTCTTCTTCTTTTAATTTTTTGTTTAAATATATGTCTGTCTTTCTGGTCTGAAATTTGCTTTCTTCTGTTCTTATATTGATTCTACATATTTTTTAGTTATCTCTAGTAATCTAGTGTGTAACGGTTGGAAGCTTTCACTTCTTAAATGTCATTTGTCGTTTTCTTCTTCCTTGATTCGTATTGTGAGAATTATTTTTGACTTGGATGTCAACGAATCAACTTCATTTGAATTTCAATACATCTAGGTCATCCTATGTATTAGATGATTTTTAATATTCTTATTGGCCGTCTGATTTTATAAGGTAAGTTTTAATAATGATATAAAGGACTTTTTCTCCCCCCTTCACCTTAAAATTAATGATATATTGTTGAAAATATATATTTTGTATAAGGATTTCTTAATTAAATTGTCAAGTTCCGAACATAACCTAAAATCCTATCAACAAGCATGTGCATAGGCGAATACTGCAAATCAAACCTTGTGAGTTGAACAATATATTTTTTCTACGACTTGACATAATATTAAAAATTAGTCAAAACGAGAAAATGCTGTTTTGTATTATAACCTCAGAAAAAGATATATTAAAGCTTGTTTCTTTAGGAATATTAATAAATATAGAGAATGAGTTACATAAAACTCTAGAAATGCATATGTCTGAAACCAGATAACATTTTAAAATTTAAACCTATTAAAAGTGATTTGGTCGCTAGGAGTGGATCATTATCGAAATAAATTATTAATCATTAATAATAATCGATTATTTTCGATTAATCGATTATTTTCAAACAATCTTTTTTTGTTCGCATTTCCTTTAAAATCGATTACTTGATTATCTTTGAAAAATCAAAAATAATAGATTAATTAAAAAGCCAATTAACCGATAAATCGGTGTTTACAAAAAATAATAAACGAATTATCGTTTATTTTAAATAATCGATTGTTTTTAAATAATCTATTTTTTTTTCGTATTTCCATTGAAACAGATTATTCGATAATCTTTGAAATATTTAAAATAGTCGATTAATCAAAAATAATCGATTAATCAAAAATAATCGATTAATTAAAAAGTTGAATATTCGATAAATCGATTTTTCAAAAAAAAATATTTCCTTTAAAATTAATTATTGGATCATTTTTGAAACATCGAAAATAATCGCTTAATCAAAAATAATCGATTAAGGGATATTAATAAAGAAGCCGATTCTACGATAAATCGATTTTACAAAAAAGTAACTGAATTATCGATTATTTTCAAATAATCCTTTTGTTTTCATATTTCATTTAAAATTAATTATTTGATTATCTTTGAAAAATCGAAAATAATCGATTAATAAAAAGCTGATTTACCGATAAATCGATAATTCTAAAAAATAACCGAAATATCTATTATATAAAATAACCGATTATATTCGATCAATAGATTATTTTCATATATCTATTTTTTCGCAGTTCTTTTAAAACAAATTATTCGAATACCTTTGAAAAATTGAAAATAATCGATTAATCGAAAATAATCGATTAATCGAAAATATTCGGTAAATCGAAAATAATCGATTAATTTAAAAAGTCGATTAAACAATAAATCGATTTTTCAAAAAAAATCGATTATAATAAATCCAATATTTTGAATAAATCTACTCTCTTTTTGTAATCCCTTTATAATCGTATTCCGTTACCTAAAAAAAGAAAACAATTTGTTGAAAATGTTCGATTAATCAAAAATAATCGATTAAAAAGTATCGATTAATTATAACGGATAAATCGATTTTCATGAAAACGATAAATCGAATATTTTTGTAACCCCTATCGGTCACATGCTTTTATCCGAGCATTTAGCTTCAAAATTTAGAGATTCGGATTTATTGATCCTGTTATCTTTGAAACCGCATTCGATTGTATATTGCTATAATTTAAATTTTTTTAGTAAACGAAGATTTTTTTCGAGTTGTTTAGGGGTTTATAATGTAACATTTTACTAATAATATAACTAATTTCCGTAACTTTAGTATTTTTTTGCTTATACTAGATCATATTGCGCGTTTTACTTTGTTTTAATACTTAAGATTCAAATGTCACTTCCGATTTAACAAATAAAGTGAACCTTGAAATTTTAAGTAGGTGAACCTGTATTTCATCTAATATTCTTGTAAAAATACCTAATAAGGGCTAAAAACCACCTTTAGTAAATATTCCTATAAAACTACTTTTTAAAAACAAAATTTCGTTAGTAGCAATGCCTATTTACTTCTTACTTAGATTAAATGTTTAAAATTTTAAAATTTTACTCTTTTTTAAATTAATGAATTATGAAATCTATTTTCTGAAATATGTATTTAATGCCTAATATTTATTGAAACCCCTTAATGCGGATCTGAAGTATTCAGCTCAAAGAATTATGGCGACTTTATGTCAAAACGTCAACAAATATTTACCGCTGAAAACGAAAATATTTCTTATTTTTTATAACATTGACACTTATAATATTTGTATATACAATTTTTCACCATACATCGTGGCATTTTCAACTTGAAATTGAATAACTAAAACACTTTAAATTGCTAATAAGACCAACAAATAATTCAAAAACGGCGGTTCATAAATGATTTACTCACGGGGAGACAAGCATAGAGTAGAAATTTTGGAGCAATTCGGGTGGCGTCGTGAACACAATGATTTTTAATTGGTGGGTTACTTAGGGTTGGAATAGACAACGTGCGCGATGTGCAATGTTACATCTTCGGTTTCTTTTATCTAAGGGTTTAGGCTAATCATTTAAGTCTATAATTTTTCCAGAGTATCTGGTCCCCTTTCTTTTGTACTGATATTATAAGGTTGTTTTTCTAATCTTTTTGGATGGCTTCCATGAAAAAATAATTATTAATAAACTGTTTCACATAAAATTAAGCTTTTCATGTTATCAAATTCTGTAGTTACGACCCAGGTTTGTAATCGACAGCATTTTCTCTAAAACACGTGTTTTATTCGAATAGTTCCGGATGACGTCTTTAAATAAATAGCAAAACCAGATAATGAGTTGTTGCTGCAACATACATTGTAGAATGGCTACGAAAATTGTTCCGCTCTAATATAGTTAATCAACATCAAACTCAGTAACGCTGTAAATTCGCCCAAATCCTCGCGATATACACGAAATACCACAACTGTAACAGTCTGCTCTGCGGTGGTTATCAATGCCAATGTTGCCAGCGAAAAAAAGTGGCACCATATCGACGAGTATCCAACAGTGTGTACATTAGGGGAACGACCACATCCATTACTTCATCATAGTTGGGGCCACTGATAAAATATCTGCCCTACGGGACTGACGAGAATCGCAGGACAGGACTGGCAACTTAAAAAAATATTTTATCTTCGACTGAGATCAAAATTGAACTATTATTTGGTGATGGAAGGTGGACAGTTAACATGCAAGCTCTGCTGAAATTGCTGTAACTTCATAATAGAAAGGAAATTCAGTCTTGCTAATTTTAGAGGTGATCAGAGTCATAATACCTAATTATGAAATGTGCAGTTGCATATTTGCATCGTGCATAACAGCAGCGTCAATTAACTTATGATCTAACGAACAATTTTTTAGTATACTGACAATACAATTTTTAATAGAATTGGTAATTAAAAATATCAATAATAAAACAGCAAGGCAACAATATTTACGAGAAAATTATGAGAAGTTGTCTAAGCCTAACAAGTTGTTATTGAGGAATATCCTAAATAAAGACAAAATAAAAAAATTGTTATTAAATAATAACATAGAATCAAAATGTATTAAAAAAAGAAAAATTATTGCCATATTTGCGATTGTTATTTTTAATTTTAATTAATGAATAAAACTGGTTTTCTATCAATAAGTCACAAAATTGCATTCCAGGCATATACCATATTCAGAAGTAGAAATCTAGTCTTTGCTGAACATTTAATATTTAAGGGATGTTGAAAAATATCGTAAAATTGTTTATTTGTAACATTTCCACTTTTTGATATTTACTATTTCCAGTAATACTGCTGGTATTATTACAGAAGTAAAGGTACTTTTTTCTTCCTATTGTAGGTATAACTATCCATTTATTTTTTTGATTTAATTCCCATTTTACTGAAAATATAATTTACTTTTTTGGCTAGTATTTTTATAATTCTGTACTCCAGAACCAGATGGACGTAAGTCCAAAAACTGCGATTTTCAGGTTATTAATGATTTTGACGTAGATTTTCATTCTCCATCAGGCCATAACAACGAATATTCTTCAAAGATGTATCCTTTTTTTTTAGGCATGGTTATAAGAGCATAAGTCCTAACCCTTATTTGAACCAAATTAACGTAAATTCACTTAATATCTAATGGCTCTGAAGTTTTACCCAATAAGCCCATTACCCATGAAACGAAAAACAGACGGCACAAGAAAAACCAAACCGAGGACTATACATTTATTTTTAATTTAAATAATAATGAAGAAGTCGTTTGCAAAACTTTCGATTTCTGAAACATTTATGAGAGTTGCTTTAAAAAAAGGCAGTGAGTCTGCTTTGATAACACCAGACCTTAGAGGAAAACATACATCAGCAAATAAATTGCCAAGTGAAAGATTAGAACGGATCAAAAACCATATTTCTAAGTTCCCAGTTTATGAAAGCCACTACAGCAGAGAAAGATCCAAGCGCAGATATTTGGGGAATCACCTAAACATTTCCACAATGTACTCAGTGTATGTAGATGAGTGGCAACAAAAAACTGTCGAACCAAAAAAAAGTGGGTTTATTCTAAGGTTTTCAATGAACATTTTAACTTATCCACTTATCAGACAATGACACTTGTGATGTTTGCGATTAACTGCACTGTGAAATTAAAAATGAAGAAAAACTCATTGATCTTAAAGTACAAAAAGAAAACCACATAAAAGATGCTTCATTTAGGTATGACTTAAAATGAGAAGATAAACTTGAAGCCCGTGATAATCAAGGTCATTATGTCTGATCTTCAAAAATGTCTTTCAACGTCTGATTTGAGGAATTCCCAAAGTTTTAACTCAAGAAAGCTTTGGACATTAAATAGTACAATTTATGACACAATCGTTGACAAAACTTGGTGTATAATGTGGGATGAGGTTACAACCGGTCAAGGTGGTAACGAACTAGCATCATGTTTATTCACTTGGGCGATGGAAGAACTTCGAAACCCTGATAGATCTACTGAAAAGTTTACAATGTGGACAGATAATTGCAGTGGCCAAAATAGGAATTTCAATATGTTATTTATGTATCTGTGGCTGTTAGAAAAAGTACCGACCCTAGAAGAAGTCAATCATAAATTCCTACTTGCTGGACACACACACATGGAAGTAGATGTCAAGCATAGTGTGAATAGAGAGGGCGAAGAAAAAACTGAAAAGTCACACTATTTTTACAACAAATTATTGGGCAAACTTTATTTCTTTGTGCTCAAAAAATGACCCCTTTAATGTGAGGAGGATGGGCCTCGAAGACTTTCTAGATTTCTTTTACTTGAGAAGCAAGGAAGGACCATTTGTTGCAAGGAAGACAAACACAGACAAGGAACCATTTTTAATATCTCATACAGTGTGGTTACAACTTCGTAAAGATGACAGCAGGTTTACTATAAGACAAGTTTCGCGGATGAGATCTTTAAAATTGTAGAATTTAAAAGAAATCAGAGAGAAAGGGTTGTAATGCCAACCAAAATACCAAAATTGAGAAATACTAGAAAAAAGAAGTACCGAGAAATACAGAGATCTTATGAATTTAATGCAGTGTATTCCTAAGGAGTATAGAGTTTTCTTTAAGAGCCTTCCACATAGAGATAAGGAGTAAAACTTTCTTGATGATGACTCAACTGCTCTAAAGTAATGATATCTGTTTGCTATATGTGTAGTTCGTCATTGTTTTTGATGTAATTAAAAATATTGTGATTGCTTTTGTAGTTTTCCTAAAACATTATAATCATTTTTTTACTATTAATATAAGTACTATGTAAGTCCCAAAACAGGTTCTTGATAAAGAACCATAATAGCGTAAGTCCACTCCTGTCTAATCAAACAACAATAATTTACACAAAAATTATACAAAAATGGATAAGGTACGTTCCCTTTCAATGTTGTCATCAATTTTAAGATGCTAATTTAAACACTAGCTTTGTAGCTTAGCGAAGAAATTATTACAGTGAAACCTGTGTAAAACGGAATCCCACGGTCGTGCACCGATTTTCCGGCATATACAGGATTCCGCGTTACACAGGGTAGATAAAAAATTGCACATAGTAGATTTAAAAAAGTGATGATTTTGTTAAAAAAAATCTAATATACGTACATTTAATATATAGTTGTTATTATTACTATGTACCTACATATTTTTATTTATTATTAGAAACAATATAAATTATTATTTATTCCACATTTCTATCAATGTAAGTTGTTTTTTATTATTTTGTAATACGTAAGATGATTCCATGAATGTCCTTAATTCTAAAATCTTCTTTCTCATCGGTTCGCTCTCTATTCTTTGGGAAAAATCCTCTAACGCTGCAACACTCCTCAAAGCTTCAGAAAAATTTTTTATCCGATCGGATTCTTCAACTTCTGTTCCTGTAGATAAAAATAATAATTTAAGAACAGATCGTTTTGAAAAGCTAATGGGAAAATAATTTTTTCTATCTGTTATTTTTGTGATGGTAACTGAAATCTTCCTATCTTATTTTTATTATGTATTTTAACTTTATTTCTACTTGGCCAAATGCCCAATTAAGATGGAAAGAATAAATAAAAAGTTGTTTATTTTTTTAGAGAATTAGAAAAATCGCTTACCAATTCCAATCCCATCATTATCGTCTGCCACAGTAGTTTCCACGGCAGTTTTTTCTAACACCAGTTCTTCTATGGACTGAAATCCAGCATTTGTTGTAACGGCTTCATCTAATGTGATGTAATCATGA
This sequence comes from Psylliodes chrysocephalus, assembly GCA_927349885.1. Lineage (NCBI taxonomy): Eukaryota > Metazoa > Arthropoda > Insecta > Coleoptera > Chrysomelidae > Psylliodes > Psylliodes chrysocephalus. The sequence continues at coordinate 18,790,971 of OV651818.1, forward strand.
ACATTACAACCGGGATTAATTTCAGTAATTAACTCTTCGACTTCTTTTGTACTTTCGTCAATTTCGTCAACATTTTCGATTAGGTCAACGTCTCCATCTTGCTTGATTCCACATGCCGCAAAACATTTTTTAACACAATCCGGTTTAATATTTTTTACTGAATAATCAATCCATCTGATAGCATCCAAAACTGATATTTTTTAGCCAAATCTCCTGCTGATTGAGAGAATCTCACATTTGCAATAATTGACCGCAGCACTTGTTTTCTGTAATGCATTTTGAAGTTTTGTATAACTCCATGATCGAGAGGCTGTGTTTGACTTGTGGTGTTTGGTGGTAGAAAACACAATTTTATATTGGATAGTATTATTTTGGGGTGACACGTTGCATTATCCAAAAATAGAAGGATGTGTCGATTTTCAAATTTCATTTTTTGATTTAAAATTTTTAGCCACTGTTCCATAAGAACTGATGTCATCCATGCTTTTTTATTTGCTCGCCAATAAACTGGTAGCTGAGGCACATTGGTATTGTTAAAACATCGCGGTCTGAGGGATTTTCCAATAACTAAAGGTTTTTCTATTTTTCCGTCAGCAAAGGCGCAAAACAAAACGGTTAACCTTTCTTTAGATTGTTTGCCTCCTTGACATTTTTCACCTTTAAAGCACATTGTCTTGTCCGGCAGCGCTCTATAAAAAGGCCAGTTTCGTCACAAGTAGCAATGTCTTTTAGGGTATATCCTTTAATTAAATCTGTAATGTGCGATGTCCATTCAGTCACAGATTCCATGTCGACGTCCTTAGCTTCACCGCAGATCTGATTAAATCTTATGTTATGTCGTGTTCGAAAACTTTCCAGCCATCCATTCGAAGCTTTAAAATCTACTTTTCCAAAATGGTTTGCAATTTCTCTTGCTTTTTCTTGAATAATTGTTCCAGATACAGAAAGATTGCGAGACCTTGCATCCATAAACCATTCCAAAACTGTTGAATTTACGTCGTCGTGATGTGATTCCTTTGGCTTTCTCTTAATATCGCCATTACCACCACGCATCCACTCTTCTTTAATTTTTTCCTTGTTTTTCAAAATTTCATACACTTGCGTTTTTCCGCACTTAAATTGAATAGCCAATTGCTTTGGAGTAAGTTTTTTTTGGTCACTACATTTAATTAAGTCCATTTTAGATTTTAGCGATAATGTATTCGTTTTTCGGTTTGCCATTTTGAAATGTTTGCACTTTCACGGATAAACTCAAACTGCCGTATCTACACAATACGGGTTTATTTGTGTATTTACTGCTTTTGTACCTAAATTTCTGTGATAATGGTTCTAAGTATTGATAATAGTTCGCCCTTATTATGGAGCTTTCCGAAATCATAAACTAATTATGTAAACATCTATAAATTCTTTTATACCTGCAAAGCAATAACATAAGTAGGTTCCGGCTTAACAGATTAGGGAAATTCCGTGTTCGCGTTAGACAGGGTTCCGGCTTTTAGACAGGGTTCCGGCTTATAAGCAATTTTTACATTACAATATGTAGGTAATCGCCAAAATTTCCGTCATACACAGGATTCCGTGTTACACAGGTTCCGGCTTACTCAGGTTTCACTGTATTTTTACTTTTATTGGTTTCCTAGAAAATATGCTAAATGTGACTTACGTCCGTCTGGTTCTGAGGTACATAATTTACAATAAAACTCCGGTTGCATATTGTATTGTTTTTACATATTTTTTCAAAGAAATATAAAATATATAAGTTAATTTAATACAAAAAAAATTTCAAAATATCGCCGTAAAGTTTTCGAATTATCCGCACCTTGCGCTAGTATCGCTTTGTCTTCCCCTACCTACTACGTTCAGGAATCTATCACCAGACTTTCAAATCACCCGATGAAGTTATGATCCTCCATCTTAAACGTACTGGAATATCTGCTGTTCACGAGTTATCACAGTTTTTTACTATTGCATGGACTAACTGAGCTTGATTAGTTTTTTTTAATAAAACTCGAGATTCAAATAATGCTGACAGATAAGCACAGAGATCAAAATTTAAGACATCTGCAAGATTCATGTCACTAACTTTTCTCTGGAACAACAATGCCAATGCTGGATCTATGTCAGTTTATTTCTCCTTCTGTAACATTAGAAAATAATTCATCTTTTACTATCAGACACCATAATTTAAAAAAGAGGTAGTCGAAATTTGGAAATGCAGAAAAGCAACATTTACTTGTTGACTTACAGTCTGAAGCAAATTTGATTAGAATATTATTTTATTTTGTTAGATTCCTTCTAGCCTACCACTCAATTTCTGAATAAAGACAGAATTAGGAGAGTCTTCAAGCACCGACAATAACTTTTTCCTGTACCTGTATTCTTAATATGAATGTAATACCGTCACCTGTTCCCCAAGTTCAAATTCAATCTCAGCAAATATATTGGTATAATGTTTTTCAAGTTTATCAAGTTTTCGCCCTCGAGCCTTTACACAAAATCTTTCCCAAAGTAAACAATGGCGTATATTTTGTAATCTGAATGCCGTGAGATGCTCCTTGGGCTAATGTCACTCTGTATCCAGAGAATGAAGCTTTTCAGTGAACGCGAATGTTCTATAAGCGAGATATATTAAAAGTTATAGATCCCATGTTGTCATATATCACATTTACGCTTCTAAACTTTTTGTTGACGTCGCTGACGACAGTAAGTGGACACCCTGGGGATGACACCATTTTTCTATTATGAGAGGGGATTTCTCAGAGTTTGTTGTTGTACTTTGAGAACCAACCAAGGGGAGCAAGTCTATTGGTCGAACAGGAAACGATATCTCGTTCTGAAAGGTTATTTGTCGTTTTTTATTTTTATTATCCAGGTGGTAGGTCGAAAAGTCGAATGTTTTTGTTGAAATAATCTTATCTTTTATACTTGCAAGGCAATGACAATTTGGATTTTTTTTTTTGAAAATTATATTTTCTTTCCACTTAGGAAAAGCAAAGAATAATATAACTTAAATATGAGTAAGACTTTAAGTAAATATAAGACAATTAAAAACTTAAACGTACACGGAAATTTTTTTTTGTGTGTTTGTTGGCATTGGATGGATTCCATTTGCCACAGATGCGTAGTAGAAAAAGAAAAAGGTAATAAAATATTAAAATTTGGAGTTACAGGTCTAATTTAATTGAACGTAAAAAATTAACCAATAAGTCAAAGATGTCTTTATTGTCATTGCTTAATAAGGATGTTAAATTAATGGGGGTGGGGAATTTTTATTTCTTATAGCTTCTAGTAATTCGGTACTTTTTTGGTGGTGATTTTTGCATGAAAAACAGATGTGATTTAAATCAGCAGTAGAATTATTGTCGCAAGAACAAACGTCAGTATTTAAGATACCTATTCTATGTAGGTGAGCTGGAAATTTTCCGTGATTTAACTTAAGGCGTGTGATAGTTACATAATAAGCTCTATTTACATTAAATTCGCTAATGTGCGAGATTTTTTTAGGTAAGGTGGGATGTATATAAGTATAATGATTATTGGACCTATCTACGAATTTTTCCCAATCTGATTCTCACATTTTATGGGCCTGATTTTTTCCAACATTTATCGAATCCATATAATCTATGAAATGATAAGGAGTGATTGAGAGAGCTGTAGCTTCCTTTGCTAAGAGATCAACAGTGTTGTTACCTGGAATCCCTGCGTGGCCTTTCACCCATGCGAAATGAATTGTACATCTTAAATTATACAAGTCTTGAAGTAATTTTTTGACGTTACAAATAGTGTTTGACATAGCAAAGCTGGAAAAGGATGAACTATTTTTTATAGCCTCTAAAGCAGATCTAGAGTCTGACATTATTAATGCATTGGAGGGATTAAGCATCAACCACTCCAACGCATTTTCTATAGCCATAATCTCAGCGGAGTATACTGTACAAAAGTTGTGAATTTTATTTTTTTTTACAAATTTATCGGGGATGAAAACAGCATAACCTGTACCCTCACTAGTTTTTGAACCATCGGTGTAGATCTTTAAGAAATTATTATACCTAGCAAAAATTGAATTAAGTACAGCTCGGTTAGAATGTTCAATATCTGTGTATTTTGGCAAAATAACAGTTGGCTTAAACAATATTATCGAAAAATCAATTTTAAAAATAGGAAGCTTTTTGGATTCTGTTGTGGATTTAATGCAATCTGGTAAATTAGAATATGCCTCAACAAGAGGAGGATAGTTTTTTTTTAGACCAATATTTATTTGTTAAATTTTTAATATACAACTGAAAAATATTCATGTTCAAAGGATTGACACATTGAAAATATTTCCAACGCACTACTCTTTTATAGGACAAGAAATATCTTCTAAATTCAAGGGGAGGCTCCTGAGCCTCTACTAAAATGGCATTTATTGGAGATGATTTAAGTGCCCCTAAACAAATTCTTATGGAACTGTATTGTATTCTATCAACTTTTTTTAAATGTGTATTTGCTGCTGATCCGTACAGAATAGCTCCATAATCAATGATAGATCTTATGTATGCCCGATAAAAGTGCAGGGAGGTATTAGGATCCGCTCTCCACTTAGTCACGGAAAAAATGTGACTATAAAATTTTACTACAATGTTGTAGTAGTAGACTTGTAGAAAAATACTTAATTTTTGGTAGAAAATTTAACTATAATTTATAGTTAAAAATTATTAATTATTGTAGCAAATGAATTGTCGAATAAAATTCTACAACTATAGGAAAGAAGACCACAATGTTTAGTATATTTTACTATTGTTTGTAGAAGTAGAAATTTATTACAATTATTGTAATTATTACTATTAACTTCTGTTAAAATTTGTACAAATATTAATAATTATCTCTACAAAAAATAGTAATACTTTACATCCCTTTTTATGATAAAAATTCAATTTCATTGAAAAATATTCTATAATATTGTAGAAATTTTAAGTCATATGATAAAACAGAATTCTGCTATTGGCCAACACTTTCTGACGTCGACCATAAATGGTCAGACAGTAGTAGTCGTTCGCCATGTTCACAAAAGAATGCATCGTACAGATATAACACATTATTATATTATAAGCAGTGATGGTTCGAGAAAATTTTAATAATAACTTCTATAAGTGGTAAGTGCATTTATTATTGCTTTTCAATAATTTACCTTTAGATAACTAATTTAAATAACATTAGTAGATTATTTTAATAAAAATAGTTATGGCCAACGATCGATTGTTGTACCAAGTTCGATAAAGGTTCTTCGATTTAATTGTGACATACCTACTTTATCATTTTTTTTAGTTCTCCAACGTGGTCATTTAATATCCCAATCACTGTAAAGGTTATAGATATCCCCGTTTTATGGGTATGAGCAGTTCAATAGGTATTAATTTTTATTTCATATTTTTCAGGTGCAGTAAAACCAACTGAGCTGAAGAAGCTATTATTACTGTTATTTATTACATAATGTAATTACGACTTTGTATCTTTTTAATTAAATAAACAATAAATTTTGAATATTTTATTAAGGAACATTTTTTATAGGTTATAATTATAATAATTGTGGAATACTACTACAAATTATATTAAAAATTACTACAATTTATTTGAATTTTTACTATTTATTGTGTAAAATTTTCGTATTAATTTTCATGAAACGCAATACATTTTTAATATAAATTCATACAATGAATAGCAAAAATTATAACAATTTGTAGAACAAATCTTGTGATACATATGGATATTTTTACTACATATTGTAGATAATAACTCTACAATACATTCTCTTTAAATATTTGAAAATTTTTACTACAAATTGTCTCTGTCCCTATTTGTACTATTTATTGTAGAAAAAAATCTATAATTGTAGAAATTTGTTCTACAATTTTTTTTTCCGTGTATAAAAGAAATGCACAAAACATCTAGACCAACTAAAGAGAGAGTTTCCTACAGGAAAAAAAAATTGTAGAACAAATTTCTACAATTATACATTTTTTTCTCTACAATAAATAGTACATATAGAGACAGGGACAATTTGTAGTAAAAATTTCCAAATATTTGTAGATAATGTATTGTAGAGTTATTATCTACAATATTTAGTAAAAATATGAAAATTCATCATAAGAATTGTTCTACAAATTTTTATAATTTTTGCTATTCATTGTATGAATTTATATTAATAATGTATTGTGTTTTATGAAAATAAATACGAAAATTTTACACAATAAATAGTAAAAATTCATACAAATTGTAGTACTTTTTAATAAAATTTGTAGAAGTATTTTATAATTATTATAATTATAACCTAGAAAGAATATTCCTTAATAAAATATTCAATTTATTGTTTTAATATAAAAGATACAAAGTCTTAATTACATTATGTAATAAATAACAGTTATAATAGCGCCCTCAGTCTCCATTGGCTTTTCTGCACCTGAAAAATATGAAATAAAAATTAACACCTATTGAACTGTTCATACCCTTAAAACGGGGATATTTATCACCTTTACACTGATTTGGATATTAAATGACTAAGTCAGATTACTAACAAAAATGAGAAAGTAGGTATGTCACAATTAAGACAGAAAAACATCATTGAACTTGGCACAACATTCGATCGTTGGGCACAACATTCGATCGTTGACCACAACTATTTTTTTTTAAATAATCTTCTAATGTTATTTAAATTAGTTATCTAAAGGTAAATTATTCAGAAATAATAATAAATGTACTTACCACTAATAAAAGTTATTATTAAAATTTTCTCAAACGCATCGGTGCTTATAATATAATAATGTGTTATAGGTACTCGTATATGTACCATGCTTTGTTTTGTAAACATGGCGAACGGCTACTGCTGTCTGGCCATTTATGATCGACGTCAGAAAATGTTGGCCAATAGCAGAATTCTGTTTTATTCACATGATTTAGAATTTCTATGATATTTTAGAATATTTTTGAACAAAATTGAATTTTATTTTCATAAGAAGGGATGTAAAGTATTACTATTTTTTGTAAAGAAAATTACTATTTTTTGTAGAGAAAATTACTATATTTTGTAGAGATAATTATTAATATTTGTACAAATTTTTACAGAAGTTAGTTGTAGTAATTACGATAATTGTAATAAATTTCTATTTCTACAAACAATAGTAAAATATACTAAACATTGTGGACTTCTTTCCTATTGTTGTAGCATTTTATTCGAAAATTCAATTGCTACAACAATGAATAGTTTTTAACTATAAATTGTAGTAAAATTTTCTACAAAAAGGTAAGTATTTTTCTACAAGTCTACTACTACAACATTGTAGTAAAATTTTCTAGTCACTTTTTTTTCCGTGTATTTAAATGAAACGGAAATTTTTATAAAGTTAAAAAATTGTTAGTACTAGTGTTTTTTTTTTTGAGAGAATGACTAAAATAAGGACTAAAAAATAAAAGCGTTTTAAATTTTAGTGGAAAAGAAAATTCATGATTAAAGTTGCCATGAAAAATCCTAGAAATTATTTGTAAGTTCCGCACTTTACGACAAGGGGAAACAATTAAAAAGTAAATATTGAAAATCTATTTTTTTGTTCGGAAATTCCCACATCAAAGTATACATAATTACTGCACCAACTGCAGCAAGTACTATTTAACCTCATGTCACTGCACATCTTTATATTGGGAATAACCAGGTCTGTTATTCACAGGGTGATGCGTGAACAAAACCCAATAAGCTAACTACATAGCATTGACCATATAAAATTATATTAGCAAGTAAAAAGGATAAGATTCTAGGAATGCCTACTAATATAGCCATAACCACATACACAAAAAAAATCAAATTCTTATACCAGCCTGAGAATCCTACCATCAAGCCATATCTTATGCAGTCTAAACTCATAATGTATACAGATGGTTCAAAAACTAAAGAAACAGCCGATGCATTCAAAAGAAAAAAAGCCAATAAATAAATTTGTTCTATACACTGTTGTTTGAAAAAATCTCTTCAAAATTAAATGACGAGCAAATCTCTGACTTATTGAATAGTGTATCAGACCCAGAATCCAAGAAAGATGGTGAGGATAATGCAGAGTTCGATGATGATGATGTCAAATAATAAGACTGGCAAGTCTCACAAAAAGACGAAGCAGTAGTTGACATATTGATAGAATCACAAACCGATTTGTTATCAGACGCAATCAACATTAGTTTTAATATGAGTAAACTTTACCAGCCTCGTCAATCGAATCCTGTAGAAGCTGCTCAAATTCAGCTAAAAATAAAATTAATATACTTTCAATTCAATCGAAGTTCATAACGGTTTTATGTATTAGATCTCTAGGTTGTTATTGGCTGAGCCAACACCACTTTTAGCTTATCCTGTTCAATAAAATCCATTAGAAACTGCTCAAATGCAGGTATATTAAAAACCTATGTAGTTGTAAAACCTTTTGTTCTGTGAATCCGAATAAGCAATTAATGAAAGCCAGTTACTTTCGAACCGAACAGACCTACGGTGAAATTGACTGTCCTCGAATCAACCGGGAATTCAATCATCAAATGAGTAGTGTTGACCTGATAGGTGGTCTAATGTGTCGGTACCACATGATATAATACGTTTAACGAAATACCCGCCTTTTGTCGGCCCATCTATTTTTGCACCTGGAGACCAAACCACTTAACCCATCGAAAAATGGACTTCATTTTCGTAATCAGAGCCCTCAAGTTACCCCTTTATAAAATTATGAGTTCAAACAAAAATATTCCGGTTAAAGGGCTTAAAGGTTCCAAAGTTATACGTTATCTTGCAAATAAGTATTTATTTTTATTACTGTAGATAGGTATACAAATTTAATATTTTATTAGGAATATATGATTGATTGGATAAATAGGTTTGTCTTTATGCATACATTTCGTATTCCACTTGTATCCGGAGTTATTCTATTAGTAGTCCTTTGTTTATAAGAACGCTTTTTAAGTGGCAATTTAAATCATATATTGTTCATGACTGCTTGCGAAGTACTACTGACAGTAGAAATATTTAGGTTTAGGGTTGCTGCAACACGCTAAAATAGATAATAATTCAATTTCATATTTAAACACATTTTTATAAGTTTTAACTTACTTCTCATACAATACATTTACAGGAATTGAAGAGGATAGTGATCCATCATTATCAATTTCTCATTCAAAATACTATATAAGAAAGCTACATGATTCTTACAACGACTATTTAGTTTTTTGGCATTTTGTATATAGAAATACAAGAAAAATAATCAAGAGCAATACACCAAGATCTTGATAATAGTAAGCTATTTTTGTTGAATCTAAATCTCGAGAATATTTTTATATCAATTTGATGAGATAATTTTTGGCATTAATAAACTAAATAATCAAATGATTAATAATGCCAAAATTATGTCGAATCAAATTGTAAAATATTCTAAAAATTTAGCAGCAACAAAAATAGCAAAATATTAATCAAAGTCGTGTTATATTTGGGACGACTATTTCACTAGACCAAATATTAACTATTTCTTTAGACTTTAACTCAGTATATTAATTTTGAAAATCAACTTGTAAAAATAACCTAAAATCTAAACAGTGAATTTTTAAAAAAGCTAATGACAACAGAGCAACAAGGTAAACCAACTGCCTTTATGACATTTTGTCTATAAATATACGTGTTTCATTAGCGTACAGAATGTCAAAATTATTTAATATGAAGTATAATTTTTGGGATACTAGTCATGTAATATTAATAATATAAATTTGATATTATCAAGAATAGGGCGTGTATAAATTAATTAATTGAAATAATTCTAAAATTATCAAAATAATCACCATTACATATTTCGGTTTTTCAATAATACTACGTTCATGAATGCTCGTGAATATTCGTGACATTTTTTTATTATTAGCTTAGTTGCTTAGTTAGGAACATTATAATTAGTTGGTAGTACTATGACGAACGACCGACGTTATTGATGACGTGCAATGGGATTTGTATTAAAAATTCTATGGCAGTTGTGGATCTTTTTAATCTTAAAATATTCCCAACTAATAATTATTGTTGTTGCAGCTTCGTTCAGTTTCTGTTGTAATAAGATAGTTCAGTTTTTTTATTATTATTACAACCTAAAATTGATTAATTAATTCAAGAATTTTTTATACTAAGCTTTAAATAAATAGTTATTTGTGTATTACGAGTGAGAAGTGATACTTTGCCGCTTGAGACAGAAAATTATCCACGCGATGCGTAGTGGAGCGCGTCAATCTGCATTTCTCTCAAAATATATACTAGATTTTTTCTACGATCACAATATTTGAAGAAATAGATATGAAAATTTGTCATAAGTAGTGTATAATATGTTGCCTATATCTACGTTATTCATCAAAAAAAGGGGTTGATATTTAAGGTAAATGTTACCTTGAATAATAAAACAAAAAATATGTAACTACGAACAGAAAACTTAAAGATCATTTATTAAAAAGATATATTTTCTTATTAGGCTTTCCAAACAAATGAAACGCGCGGCCAATACTAACGGTACTTTCTCAACTCGTGCGTTAGCAACTCGGGCGTAATATAAAACTACCTGAATTCGTCGCAACTCGGGCGCCCCCCAAAATTGTGTACCTGTGAGTTCGCAACTCGGGCGTCGACGGGATATGAAATTTGACCATAGTTTATGTACCCTGATTCTGATTACAATCTGATTCAGGTAGTAATGAATTATCGAAAATTTAAGAGAAATGAATGACATCGCAGAACAAGCTTTGTTTTTAACAGATAGCGAGCATTGAAAAGTTAGTTGATGTAACAAAATTTAAGATTTTTCCATTACGGTTTATTTTAGAGAAATCATGTGTAGAATAAAAATTATAGAGCATGATATCGTGATCATTTTCAAATTATTCGCGATTTCTAAAATATTTCCGGATATAATTTGGTCACTAGTGGTATTATAAGTGAAAATAATGAGAAAAATTCGAATTTTGCACTTTACCTTAAATTTCTCGAATTCGGTCCATTTTAGAGAAATGTATGGAACTATGTATGGAAAATTATAGAGAATTACATTGTAAGCAACTTTTATTTGAAGAATTTTCTTTAAAATTCGAATTTTGCACTTTTTGTCAAAATTCTCGAATACGGACCATTTTAAGGAAATCATAAATATGATAAAATTTATAGAGAATATTATCACAAGCAACTTTTATTTGAACAATCTTCTTTTCCAATCGTAAATTACAGATACATTTTTTAAAATAGAAAAACAACCCTCTATAAACCCACACAGCACAAAACCACAGTAAATATTTTAAGAATGTAACACTGAAATATTTGTAAAATATAAATATTACGAAACGAATTGAATATTTAATATATTTCATAAATAATAATTTAAAACCTATCAGAAATATAACATACTGATATTTCAGAAATGTATCCAACAACAGACGCAAACTTCCAATTATTTAGGGTTGTTTCTAAAATAAAATTATATTACTTAAAATAAAATGACTACAACATAACCCTTCTTTCTCTTCTTACAAATGAGAAATTTTTTAAATCTTGTTCATTTACAACATAAACCAACTTAATAATTAAATTTCATTCATTTGAAGTTTTATTTATGCCTAATAAAACAAAAGCTGTTAAACTCAAGTTTATTTTATTAAATGCTTTGAAATAAATAAAAAAAAGAAAAAAAAAGAAAGAGAGAAAATCAATTTGAATGAATTATAGTTGAAAATATATAATTAAAATAAAATTATATATTAAAACTAAAAATATAACATTACAGATTACGTAAGTTGGCTACATATGGAAAACTTTTTTATTATTAGTTTTATCAAAAATTTATGCATGGTCTAAAACCTAAAATACACCGATTAGATATCAATTTTTATGAGTCGTATATGATATTTGTCAAAAAATTTATTTTTAGCCAAGTGTAAAGTACATTCATTTTAGACAAACCTCGTATACGACTTATACAATTTGATATCTGATGGTTGTTTTAAGGTTTCAGATCACGCACAATTTTTTATGAGGATATTTTTTTCATAAAATTAATAATAAAAATTTTTTTCCATATACCGCCAACTGTCCTAGTATACGGCTAAAAAATGTGATAGCTGATGATGGTTGTATTTTAAATTTTAGACCACGCACAACTTTTTATGCTGAATAATTTTTTTTGATAAAACTAATAAAAAAAAGCTTTCCATATTTAGCCAACTTACACATAAAAAATGTATTAAATTAAAAATTAAATAGCTAGCCGATGTAGGTACACTATTATTTATCAATCTAATTATTATATAATAATTAAATTATACTTTTTTCAATAAAACCGACAATTTCAAATGTGATAACAATGTAATGTAAATACTATTTTCGCAGAAAAAGATAAATAAAAAATCTTGTTTTATGAAAGTTACATAATATTTAAAAACTGGCAAGCTCTTCTTGTACGGCACTCCGTAATTTAAAGTTTAAGCCGAAAGCACCTTCTCAGGTTAAACTAAAGAGGTGACATTCATTATATTACTATAATATTGGTACTGATCCTTGAACGCCCGAGTTGCGAAGGGTATTTTTTCTACCTGTAGCCTTACGCACAAAATGCGAAAAATTAAGTATTCCGCTCGAGTTGCGACGCACGAGATGCGCATAAATCATACTAACTGCCCCACGGCACTACCTGGACACATTAATCCCAAGTACTTACTGCCCCACCTGTAACAAAGTTGGGGAATAAGTTTTAATGACCGGAAATTCAAAAACAAATATTTCTAATTTGTCTAATGAATTTGGGAAAACCACATTTTATTATGGTTGCATGAGAGGGATAAATTACAATGCAAATTAATATATTTAAATATTTCTTATTGGTCGGTATTTAGGAAAACCTAATTTGAATATAGTTGAAAGAGTAAGGATACATTTAAAAGAAGATGAATATTTTCAGTTATTACTGTATAGTTTTGTCTGTTAGTGTTTGTTTCGTGCTGTTTGTGTTAAACTTTTAAAAGGCGAATCCAACGACGAAGTTTAGGGGGAGGATTTTTATTAATATTCAATGAATATAAATATTCAAAGGCCCATGTCGCCAAAGATGGAAAAGTTAAATGGCGATGCATTAAAAAAGGATGTCAAAAAAAGTATACACAAAGGAAGGTGATGAAAATTACGTAATTCTTTAAAACGCATGCTCCAGATATTCACGTTAAAAGGAAAATTTTTTAGTAATTCTACAAAGAGAAAAGCTATAGGAGATTATGTAAAAATCTTTAAAGATTGTCCATAAGGAATTGAGGAAGGAAAATTTCAGCAATTTACCGCTGACGACGAAAGACATTTCTTGCGTTCGAAGAAATATCTATTCTGCAAGAAGAAAATCCACACCATCATTGCCAAAGTCACAGGAAGAAGTTCTGCAAGTGTTAGTAAACCTAAATTTAAAAACAAATAGAGGTGAAAACTTTTTATTATTTACAAAAAATAATTCCGCAATTTTTAGTGGTTTCTTAAATCTTCACTTTTTGTGTAATGTAGATTCTTTGTATGTAGATGGAACTTTTCAATACTGTTCTAAATATTTTTGTCAAATGTTTACTATACATGGCTACAAAAATGGTTTTTGTATTCCTTTAGTGGTTTGTTTGTTAACAAATATCTCACAGCAATCGTACAAAAGTACTTTTGATACATTAATAACAATATGTACAAAGTTGAATTTGAATTTCAAACCGATGCGAATAATTTCTGATTTTGAAATAGCAATTCAAAATTCAGCTAAATTAGTGTAGCCCGACATTATTATTTTTCGGTACAAATTTCATTTAACACAAAATTGGTTTAGAAGAATTCAAAATTTAGGTTTGTCGTCAGAATATAAAAATCAAACTGTTATTGGAAAATATTTTAAATTGTTGTTCGGTATTCCTTATTTAGATCCAAATAAAGTTGGTTACTTTTTTCTGATAAACTTTTTATTATTATGCCAGAAGATGACAGAGTTTTGTAATTTTGTGATTATCTAGTTCATAATTATTTAACGGAAGTCTCAACATTTCCACCTTACATGCGGGCTTCAAATTCATCATCTCTTATATTTACTACAAACACATGTGAATCATCTTACTCGAAATTTAATATAACATAAATCACATCCTGACATATTTAAATATACAGTCATTTTGTTTAATTTTAAGACAAAATAATCGAATTAAATTACGGGTTTTGAGCTTACATTAAATTGTAATTAAGAAAGGCAAAACAAAATGTAGCTGTTTTTCGAAAGTGCCGAAATTTTGGATTTTGTCAGTTTTTCAATTTTGCGCAGACGCATGTCGGAAATAAATTAATATTTTTAAAACGTAATTTACGACATTTGAAAGCTTAAAAAAAATGCTAATTTTCATGTCTTTTGAGAAATTTTGATTTGATGTACCATTCTCGCGGTTTGGACGATTGAAATTTGTTTAGTATTTTGAGGCGCCGCGTAGGTCGAAAAATTGAATTTGTTAAATGTTCAAACACTAAATTCTTCATAACTTTCGTAAAAATTAAGGTATTTAAAAAAACAAAAATGCGTTTTGAACTTAAGGAATGTGACTATTGATTCCCAGAAGAAGGTAAGAGAAATTTCAAAATTATGCATATGGCGAAAGGGCAAAGTGTACCGCGGGCCTAATTTCACTGTTTGCCTATAACGGTCAAACTATTTGAATGTTTTTAATGCCACTTACAAGAGCTTACTTTTGAATGTAAAATCTGATATATTTGTGAATTTCACTAAAATCGGACTATAATTGGCCAAGATATCAAACAAACAAATTTTTTTTCCTAAAAAAAAAACTAAATTTTTTTTTTGAAAGTTTGAAGTGGCACAAAAATGCCAAAAATGCACCCGATGGCTCAAAACTTTTTTGTAGTACCTTATTGTGTCCAGAATAAGATTACATTACGGAAAATTCTGCAAAAATATTCTATCTATTTTCTGGACCACTGTTCATTGAGTAACGACCAAAAAACAAGGTTTTTGAGAAAAGTTACCTAAAATTGACGATTTTTAATTTTTTGGTCTGAAAATTAGGCAAACCCAAATTTCTTGTCTTCTAAATGTGTGTACAAAGTTTAAATTGTGTATGATTCTTCTAAGTTGTAGAATTCTCCCGACAAATGTCCCATTACAGGCGCTCCGCGGGATCAAAAACTCCTGTATACACTGAATTTCCGTAATTTGATTTTTTGCGGTTTCCAGTTTTAAATTTCTTACGTACCTAAACTTATAAGGCTTAACATTTATTAAATTGTATTTTACTGACTTGTTATAAGACGTTTCTTGAGTTTTGTGCAAAATATAGAATTACCGCAAAATTAGTCGCATGTCGCATCAAGGATAGCCATGGTCTCGGCGTTCGCTTTCCGACAAGTTTAAACTTGAAACGGTCATATTATTACAAATTGAATCGCTTGATAGTGTTCATCGGCATAGATTTTAAATAACCGTATTCAGCAAGCTCTGTGTACACGTGGTTTTTCGGATTTCTCTAGCAATTTATTGAGTAAGTACGTTCTTAAATTAAGAAAATTCTATCACTGGTGAGAAATTTAGTTGAGTCGAACAGTGACTTGTCGATTCATTCAAAGAAAGAGAAAAAATTGGGAAAACATTTAAAAAAAAAATTTGCCACGTTTTCGCGAACTATTGCAGATTTGCAATGCGACCTATGACATTCGAAATATAACCGAAAACTACATTTTTTGTGCTTAGAAAATTGCCGTAAAACGAGTGGTTTTCTCTTAAATCACATTTCCCCTTTTTTTTCGAGAAAAAACAAGCACACTGTCGATTTTTTCCGTAATTTGGGTACTTTACAGACTAAAGCTATATAAGAATCAGTAAGTTTAATGAGAAACAAGCTTACTTTCTCTCCCAATTGCCAGAATACGCCCGTTTTTTTGAGAAAGTTCGAGTAGCTTTAATTCTCGCAAAAATTACCGATCTTTGCATACGTGCGCTCAGATAACAATGAATGCTAGAAAAAATGTATATGCCACAGTTTTCCGTGTCTTTTTTTCTCTTTCATCTGATTGAAACCGTTTCCTATTCAGATAATTAGTTTTCGAGTTATTTAAGAAAAAAGTACGGTAAATCAAGAAAAAATTGTATTGCAATTTTTTCAAAAAGTATTGCAGATTTCGCCACCCTACCCGTCTCATTCGGAACGTAACTAGAAAATACGTATTTTTGTCATGCATATATATCTTCTCCCATTTCAAGTTTTCTTGTAAATAACTAAAAACCAGATGTTAGAGAACAAAAAACAATCTTATCACCAAGTTGGAACTTACACTTAGGCTTAGGATTAATTTTAAAGTATACGTTTTTGTTTATTTTTTTGTGCTTTTTCTGATGCCTAAGCTAGTTTTATCAAATATTTTTCTTTGTTAGATGTTTTCGGAAAATCCGGAGAATATCATATGGGAAAAAACTAAAAAAAAAAAACTACGCCTTCCGGTTTCCTGCGAATTCTCAAAAAATTATGGTAGATTTCGCCTAGGGACTTATTTTATTTGAGAGCCAACAAAAAAATACGCAACTTCTTTTGTGGGCACATATGTCTAACATTTATAATTTCGCCAGAAATTCATCGCAAATTTCATGTCCATGGTTCTGATCTGTAATGTGATTTTATTATTTTATAAATGTTTATAGTGTTTTAAGCTCTACGATTTTGGGAAGTGGGTCAGGTTATTAAACAACTCATATGACTTTGAAAGAGAATATTGGACGCCACTATATTTAAAACTTTCTAAACTTGAGAATCGATCAGTGATGAAAATATAGAAAACCACTGATCTTTATGATATTATAATTAAATAAGGTAGCGACAAATTCCAATTCACAGAGACTTAATTATTCAAATTTAAATGATTTATTGTGACTTATCTAAGGTATACAGGAAACAGGTAACAGGTAACTGTAGAGGCCTTCTTTACAAGATAGTGTTAAATCTTGTTGCAAACTTCTTGATGTATTCTACGTTCTTCCGAATTGAATTTCCCAACAAGCAGCTTGTAAGTTCTTCTAAAATTCAGGTAGAGACAGCTACTATTGAATCCTCGATATAGTTTCTATCGAATCATCTAAATCAATTCTTCAAGATTTCTTTAAGATTTTCAGACCATCTATATACAGCAAGGCTTATTTAAATCAGATGGTCATTAAAATAATTTAAGGTAACTAGTAAATCGGATGTCCCGGATAATAGGTAATTAAAAATTAATAATTCAACCTGCTCGCAGACAGACGTAAATCGAAGTGACAACCGAGTTTTGACACTAGACATAAACGACAAATGACGTTTGTGTTTCAAAATAACGAGAACGGGTCTGGGTCAAATAACGAAAACGGATTTAAACGAAAAAACAAGTTTTTGGTAAAAGCATTTCTGGCGGCGAGAAATTCGCCATTAAAACTACCTGTGCAATGAGTTTCCGAACTATTTTTGCCTCCTCTTTCGATTGGTGAATTTATTTTTACTATTGGAATAATACTTGCCCAGATAATTAGATTATTGTAGATTTATAAATAAACTTTATTCGATTAAATTGTTATAGTTTCATTATTTAATAATTTCTAATTTTTGCTCTTATTTTAGGAATTGGGTTGCTTTTTCAATACAATAAAGGATTCGTTTAATCTTTGAGATAATAAGTAGCCGTTTTCAATTGGCTTTAAAACCCAATAAAATGTAGGTAGCGTGGGACAGTTCGTAGTCGCCCGAAACGCGATGCTAAGGTTTGGTATGTCTAAAGGATTGCGAAATACGATGTTGTTTATCTACAATACGTGAAATCATAAATAATGTATTAAATTTAAATATTTTATGTCGCGCACAATGAAAATATTATTAAAAAAAAACCGCTTATATATTCTCTATAAATATGCCAATAAGTTTTTCTAGGAATTCGAAAAACCGTTAAATTGTATTTACTGTTGCTATAGGTCAGGACCGGCTGGCTTGCAATCTGTTAAAGATTTTAAAATTTGGTGATACAATGTACTGAATGAATAATAAAATAATATATTATTGTTCCTATATTCATTATATATTATTTATAAGGGGTAATTTATGTAGATTATAAATAGGATAAATAAAATATCTGTGAAAAAAAGCTAAGTATTTTTGAACAAGTGAACTTTCTTATCAATAAACAAGCAAGCAGGCGCGGCTGGGCGAAACGGTCCAGTTCTGATAATTGATATAGGCAACCAATGACGCAAATGTGTAATTTTTTTATTGGGTATTATTTATTTCTACAAATTAAATATTGAGTAATTTGAAATATATCAAAACCAACTTTCATGTTTCAAAAATCCCTATATATTGGAAGATTAATGGATAAAACGAAAACTATTCATAGACACTAAGTAAAAAACTTTTGTGACTGGTTGAAAGATCCGAAACAAGATAAAATAGAGTTTAGAGTTTCGGAATTGAATCGTAATGTATTTGCGTGCCGACAACCGATATAAAATCTATTTCAAAAGAATTCAACTTTCCATATTACCCGTTTCCGGTAACGTGCAATAATTCAAAATTTCTTTAAAAGACATAAATTCATGGAAATAAAGAACCTTTTTCGTCAAAAAAACATGAATAAAATACAGTAAATTATGTTAATTGGTGGAAGTGAAAGCATCAGCAAATATTTCTCTGTTGGCATCTCTTTTAAAATCATGCTAATTCTATGACTTAATCTCTATACAACTGGGAGAGTTGTTACAGGTTTAAATCAACGAGTAATAAATTAATACATTTACCATTGAGTAGTAATGTTAAACACAATTAATTGTGTATTATTTAATTACTTAAAAGTTAGTTACTTACTTCAGGAAAAATCAAAAAGGATAAATTTGTATTTTAATTGTTTATGGTTTAAAATAACCTAGTTCAGTGTTTACAATTGTTTAGAACTACTTTAGTAATCTTTGAACTCTGTTCTTCTTTTTCTTTTATTCTAGAGACATTTTACAACTAAGTATGCCTATAATTGGCTAAAAGGCCTACTATGGTCAAATATTTTGGCATCCTCATAAACTTCTAGGTCAGGAAATATGTCTTTCTCACTCACATCTTGTTTTCTTCTTTCATCTTGGTTAAAATTTGGTCCATGAGGTACATGCGTGAAGTTGGCCCTACCATGTTATGATAATTACACCAAAGTTGTACCAATATTTTGCAACTAATTTGCAACTTTAGGCAACCGGTATAAAAAAATTTGCAATCTTACATTTTTGTTCTAATCGCTAAAACAAAATTGGTGGGGCCAAATTCACGCAGCCCCACCATATCGTCGTATTGATCTCGAACCTTTTTCATAATTTAGCAACTAATTTGCAACTTTAGGCAAACTTCGTGAAAAAATTTGCAACCTCGTGGTTACACCGAAAACGAGTCCCTAAGTTGATGGTGTCAAATTCACGCAACCCTACCACATCGTCATATTGACCTCGAACCTTTCTCATAATTTAGCAACTAATTCGAAACTTTAGGCAACCTTCGTGAAAAAATTTGCAACCTTGTGGTTATGCCAGAAACGAATTCCTAAGTTGGTGGGGCCAAATTCACACGGCTTCACCACATCGTTGTAGGGACCTTGATTTTTTTTTATAATTTAGCAACTAATTTGCAACTTTAGGCAACCTTCGTGAATAAATTTGCAACCTCGTGGTTACACCGAAAACGAATCCCTAAGTTGATGGTGACAAATTCACGCAACACCACAACATCGTCATATTGACCTCGAACCTTTCTCATAATTTAGCAACTAATTTGAAACTTTAGGCAACCTTCGTGAAAAAATTTGCAACCTCGTGGTTAAACCGAAAACGAATCCCTAAGTTGATGGTGACAAATTCACGCAACCCCACCACATCTTCATATTGACCTCGAACCTTTTTCATAATTTAGCAACTAATTTGCAACTTTAGGCAACCTTCGTGAAAAAATTTGCAACCTCGTGGTTACGCCAGAAATGAATTCCTAAGTTGGTGGGGCCAAATTCACGCGGCTTCACCACATCGTTGTAGTGACCTCGATTTTTTTTTATAATTTAGCAACTAATTTGCAATTATGGAATTCAATTTGTTAAGTCCCAACGTCTTGTTTAATTAAAATTGTTTTAAATTTTACAGAAATGCTCTCCTTAAAATGTTTTGTTTTGTTTAATTATGATTGGCGTGTCAGATGCAAACATGTTGGCCCCAAAAAATTCGAGGTCTATACGACGATGTGGTTGGGCCGCGTGAATTTGGCCCACCTTCCAACCACGTGGTTTCAAATATTTTCACGAAGGTTGCCTAAAGTTGCAAATTATGGAAAAGGTTCGAGGTCTATACGACGATGTGTTGGGGCCGCGTTAATTTGACAAAATCAACTTAGGGAATTGTTTTCGATGTAACCACGAAGCTTCAAATTTTTTCACGAAGATTGCCTAAAGTTGCAAATTAGTTGCTAAATTATCAAAAAGGTTCGAGGTCAATACGACGATGTGGTGGGGCCGCGTGAATTTGGCCCAAACAACTTAGGGAGTCGTTTCCGGCGTAACCACGAGGTTGCACATTTTTTCACGAAGATATTGCCTTAAGTTGCAAATTAGTTGCTAAATTATGAAAAAGGTTCGAGGTTAATACGACGATGTGGTGGGGCTGCGTGAATTTGGCCCCACCAATTTTGTTTTAGCTATTAGAACAAAAATGTAAGGTTACAAATTTTTTTATACCATTTGCCTAAAGTTGCAAATTAGTTGAAAAATATTGGTACAACTTTGGTCCATGAGGTTTTTGTAATTTCGAAAAACAAATTAAGTTTACGCTAACATCTAACAGAATAAGTATATAAACTGATCGAAAAATTTTAAGGATATTGTGTATTCACGAAAAAAAATGTGATATAGCTATTAATACCTATGTCATTTGAATTTAAAATATGTTGTTTGTAAACAAATAAAATTGTGCCCAAATAGATAAAAAGTATTATCACAAAAAATGTAGATTTTATTTTTGTAAAGTTTAGTTTTGTTTGTGTGCTGCTAAGCGTAGTTTGCGATATTGTGGTTATTCTACTATCAAAACAATGAATAGACGTCATTTAACGGTAGAGAAAGCAAATCAAGCTATTGAGTTGATTTTTGGAGGTGCGCGACAGATCGATGTGGCTGATCGGTATAATGTCTCTCATAGTGTAATTTCTCGACTCAATAACCGATTCTATGAGACTCAATCTATCATGGACAGGCATAGGGAAGGTAGACCAAGATCAACAAATGCTGGGGAAGACCGAAGATTAGTGAGAGGAGCCAGGATGGTGATGGTGATGATTCCATTATAGATAAATTTAGTCACTAGTAATTACCACTTTTGCCTTTTTGCTGGCAACTTCTTTTGGAGGTAGTTGAAATTTCTGCACATCTGGAACCCAAGCCTTTGTCGGTTACTCGAACATGAACAGCATGCCTTTTTTGTCTTTGTTCTCGTTCTTCCTTTTAACTGTGAGTTGTAACTGTCGCTTTTACCAATTAAATCAGCTCGATCAATTTTACAGCGTTTAGGTTACAGCGTGTAGGTTATAGAGTGTGGGTTACAGCGTGTTGGTTACAGCATGTGGGTTACAGCTGCATTCATTCGTTTTTACTTTTACAGCCAAAACACCACTAAATATAAAGAGAAGGTAGTAATAAAATAAAATTTAAAAATCTAATGCGAGATCGTTTGGTTAGCTGTACTCCCACTTCAAGAAATTTCCCTTTCTTTGGAATATTGTGTGTGGCGATAATTGAATTATACAGGATGGCACATATTTAAAATAACATTTTTTAATTAGACTATTAAAATGTTACACCTTCTCGTTATAAACAAGTAGTACTTGGTCTTGAGGGGTAATAATTTTGCAAATAGGAACCCTTGTAGTTTGTAGATAATGTGTAAATAACGGGTTCATTTTTGGTTCTTGGTAAACTACCAGATTGTAACAAATTCTGAAAAAAACTCTTTGTTAAGAACATTCTTTTTCTGGTTAATTTTCCACTTCCGAACTCTACAGATGAAATTTATAAACCTAAACTAGCTAATATTCAATGTTACCCCCTCAAGTCTATATTCGTTGTACCTCAAGGTTCTATACTAGAACCGATATTTTTCTGATATTTCGTCAGTACTTTGATCAACTTCATTATATAAAACAAATTTCTATGGAATTTAACATTGGCATAAAACTAGTTTTAATTCAAATGTAACCAAAAACATATTTTATAAAATTCTACTTTTTAATATTTTAAAGAGTTTTGTATCGTAGAACTATTTTTCTATTTATTTTTTTTAATTCAATTTAAAAAAATTAAATAATTTTTATATTACAATTTTTATTATATTAAAAAAAACATTCAATGTTGATTTTAATTGAATCTATTTAACATGTTTATGATATTTTGAGTAAAGTAAACTAATATTTCAGTAATTCTATAATCCTACTCAATTTGATTAAAATTCTTCGATCCAAAAACATTGATAGATTACAAAATAATTAATATATGTCCGTATCGAACAACAATAATTATGACAATCAGAAATAATCTTATGAAATATTCATGTTCATATTGATGTTCCAATAATAAATCTTCTATTTCCCCCGTTCACCCCATATCGACGATATCCCGTTACCAGAGTCGGAATTAGAAAATCAGAGATATTTAGAAACGCATTAAATCTGAAATCATTAAATTTAATGCAAGCTATTTATTGAAGTATATTTTATAGGAAGAACTAAATAAAGACACACAATATTAAGTAATGAAATACTGTTGTGTTAGGATTAGATTGAATGAACTATTTGAAGGGTACAGAGAAAAAACCAACAGAGTCCAAAAATGATAATTTTCAGGAGAAAAATCCGACGCTTTTAAAGCTTTTCTAGACAAATATTTTTTTATATTCAGTTCGATATGTATTTTTTTTAAAGCTAAAGTAATGTTATGATTGTATTTTTATTTTGTAGTTAGTTATTTTTTATTTAAACAAAATTTTGACTAAGTTGGTTTTTCCTCTGGACAGAAAAAAACTATATTTTTAAATTCTTTATTTCGCTATTACAGGCATTTCTACATGATAAAAAACATAAAGAACAATATAAAGAACAAAATAATCCATAAATAAGACTGAAATAATCTGATTTCTAAAAATCACTTTGATCATCATCTGATTCTGGTTCTAGTACAGGCCGGTTAGCAGAGAGAAGTTGGCTGTAGTGCTCTTTAGATCCCTCTTCTTCACAGAATTTCATTAGAACTTTTAGATCAGCACACTTTTCTTTGGGCAGAGGTATAGGGCTATGGTAGAGCTGGTTGGGTTCTTGAAGATCTGGTAGGTTTGATTTTCTCTTCTGATTCTACCGTTAATCTTTTATCAATGATGACATGTAACTTCCGTTATATGTTTCCCTATGGTCAACGGTTTTGCTTTTTGTTTGAATGATCATGAACTGTTTTAGTTGCCTAATAGGAAAAGAGAATTTTTTCTTGTATAACTTGGAGGACAAAAAATTACCCTATCCTTTAAACATAACTTGTTCACATGATACAACAACAAACGGATACGGCTTCATTCGGGCGGCTTCTATAACCTCTCTCCAGCCATCTGGAGTTTCAGCCTTAGCACTTTTGGGGATCAACACCATGTTTCTGTTGGTTTCCATGAAGGAATGATCGCACACTGGGTAAGTAATTGTCACAGTGTCAAATCTTTTTAGATCAGCAGTTACGTAGTGGAGGATGAAGAAACTGGATGATAGTGTTGTTTTTGTTTTGTCTCCCGCACGAATCGGCAAAGACATAAAGTTTCTTAATAGCAGGATCCAGGTAGGTGTTGAAAAAATGATAAAGCATTGAAGCAACATCATCTGATTCTTTCTTTGCGATGGTTTGCTCGTGAAGCACCAGTTGACTAAATATGCACATTGAAAATATAGAATGACAGCTATCTTCTAAAGTACACTTTAGCAGAAGTTATCTTCGCAGTAGGGAGGTTTTTTTCAAAATCTATAGCGATAGCTTCTATAGTTGACGATTTTTTAGCTTTAGTTTTTCCACGACTTTTCAGTTCATAGAACCAATCTGCTCTCTTTAAATTAAGTGTCTTCTCAGTTTCTAGCTTCCTACATTCCTCGTCTAACTTTACCTTTTTAGCTTTCTGCTTATCACACCAATAGTACATTTCGGTTCGTGGATAACCCAATGCGATGTTAAACTCTGACACACATATTTGCCTGAATGTTTTATAAGACATCTCAATATGGAGCTGTTTAGCCAAAAATAATGCAAGAAGCTTTTTAAAATTTATATGTTCCAGGAGGGATACTCTGTTAGAGTTCTTCAAGCTGTAGTACGCTTTACGTCCCTTTACATATGTTCAATATCGGTCTGACAGAAGAGGCCTTGTGCCAATTCTGTCAAGAAGAAGAGAAAACGGCAGAACCAAGGACAACTAGCTATACCGGAGAACTACTTCCCAGTCTATGGAGTCTACTACAAAAGACCGCATTAGACAAGGTACTCTAAACAATGATCAAAGGATATCCACAATAGATCTGAAAAGGTCGAGGTGGGGAAGGCCACATGGCCCATAGTCCTAATTAAATCTAATCTTATCTACGTCCCTTTAAGGAGCCCAAAAATTGCAATAACAACTCACGGGTTTATTGATATATCTTATGAGGTATATTGGTATGCTTTCCCCTTCCATCTGTCGGCGGCTCGCCAGTTGTTCTTAAAGATGTTCTTATTGTATGTAATCAAAAGGCTTTAATTCCAAAAAGTGACTGAAATGCTTTAAAACATACTGGCACCTCTTCTGCTCTGTCAGTCCTAATAACTCTTACTTTGTAGCTGTGTGAGCTTTCATTCAATCTAGCATCTTCTTCATTTTGTCTTGGCCTTCGTCGAAAAACAGGTCGTAATGAGATAAGGCTAGATAAGTATCTATTTTGGGCAACATGACTATTCTCACGTCCAATATTATTAAATTGTCTTATTAACTCACTTTTTTACGTGACAGAAATATTCTTAAAGCACCTATACCGCTTGAATTTGCAGCTTTTTCCGGTTCAAATATCGAGGCCATTAGCTTCTTAGCAACATCTCTAAGGCAACCATATCTTTTACGCTTTTTCGTTGACTTTTCTGAATTAACACTTATATTTTCGTCACTATCCGACATTTCAATCATTCTTACTTGTCGAAGCAACAGCTAAGTAAACACAGCTGAAGGCTGAAGCGTAGCCGACTAGATAATGCAGAATTTTGGCTTTTCGATGATGGACTGTGTTGGTTATTCCTATGTTTCAGGTGGACTATGTTGGTTTTTCCTCTGCAGTATATATTTATAACCTTATGACTTCGTTTGTTGTTCCCCTTGATGATTTCCCATAATAAAATACACCTCGGAAAGAATGTATTGAAATGATTATCTCATTTTTTTCATTTTCGGACACCGTTGGTTTTTGCCATGTACCCTTCATTTGCCACAGATAGTCAATAATAAGGGCATCGTTTATATTTCTGGAATTGTGGCTTGGTAAGTATACAATATTTGAAGGGCTCGGGTGTAAAAGTTGTTAAGTGGCATTGTATTGTTTTTTGGTTACAAGCGTTTTTAATTGTTTTATAATTATAAAATCGGGGTTATAGTATTCAAGCCTTTTATTGCACTGACCGACTCAAATAACTTGTCTAGTTTGGTTATATGCCTTTATTACCAAAATAAATTTTTTTAACTCATACAAATTAAAAAAGAAATCAAAAAATTGTTACATAACATATTTTACATCAACTTTATGTAAGACAAATAGTATTTAACAGAATTTGAGGTGGTACGAAAAATAATGTGAACTCAAAGTTTTTTATATGAAATACAATAAAATTAGAAACAATTATTAATTATTTGCTGCAGTATTGATGCTATAGTAATAGGCGTGATGAACAGGTGGAACCCATTGAAGACATGATAAAACGTGCTGCAGTTTGGTTTCTTCCACCGCTAATTTTTCCTGATATTTCTGATTTAGGACAAAGTCCTGAATGGACATTGCTCGGCCCCTTTTCTTTAACGAAATCTCTTCGGGAAGTGCATGGCAATTTTTAAACGCTTTTAGGATATAGGGATCAGACACATTAAATTCTAATTTTACAGAAGAAGTTATGCAAAAGTTCTCTCCATTTCGTGATTTTATGTTCTGGTTAAAATATCGTCGATATTCAGTGTAGTCTAGAAAATCTTCAGTTTGCATTCTATATACTGAAAATGGTTTTTTCTTTTTACAATCTCGGAGAATTTTTCCCCATCCTTCTGGATCATATACTGCATGTTGACGCCGCGCCAATTTTTCAGTTAAACCAAAATCTCTATCACTTGGCATCATAGAATGATCCGATTGAAGAAAGATGTGGACAATTTTCTTAAAATTTTTCATTGCTAATAGATGTAGCCAAAAACCTACAATGGTATAGTTTTTGGTCTGTCCACAGCAGTTATCGGAAAAGGCATAAAGGGTATCACCAGATACATTATTAGCTAAAAAATATTTTTTTAAGCAGCTTGCAATCGCGACAGATCCACGTTTGGCAGTCACTTCATCCCAATAAAAGAAGTGCCCATTGTCATCTTCGCCACCACATCTGTGTACACTGAAAATATAGCACCATAACTTCTTTTTTTCTTTTTATAAAAACATGTACCTGTAGTTAATTCAGGAGTTGGAAGCGCTTGCTGTAAGTCAAAGGTTATCACCTGTATATTTGGGTCAGAAGTTGATTGTTTGATAACTTCTTGTAATAAGTCACGAGCTGCTTGGGCTTTTCTTAGGTGTAGCTCATATTTTACTGTTAGTTCTTGGACTTCCTCATTATTGTTGTTCAATTTAGCCTGTTGTATATCAACTTTGTTTGAATCACATTCAGCACAAGTGTCACTTTTTGGTGTCTTAAAGGATATATTGTACTGCTGTTATAATCCTTCGAAACTTGTCAAAAGAAACCGGGATGGTGTGTTTACTTATGCAAATATTTTTGTACTCTTCGAACAAGTTCGAATTATTACGAGGATATATCAGTATATAACGAGACTGGTGCTATAACTTCTTTCAGAGGTAACATTTTATAACCCTAAAAATGAGACATGAAAGCCTTATATTTAATGTACTACCCCGCAAGTAGGCTTTGATTTAACTTTTGACATTTGTTTCAAAAATAATTATTGAATTGTCAGTGTTCTGCGTACCCATCGAAAAATTAAAGTGGAGCAAAGATACGCGATAAAATTTTGTGTTCGATTGGGTAAAACACCAACTGAAACTTTTGAAATGATTAAAGGTGCATATCTAGATAATAGTTTATCACGATGTAGAGTGTTTGAGTGGCATAAAAAGTTTAAAGACGGTTGTGAATCAGTTGAAGATGAACCTCGTCCCGGTCGACCACAAACTGCGAGAAATGACACAAAAATTGCAGAAATTAACGACTTGATACAAAATGATCGCCGGATTGGCATAAAACGAATTTCTGAAAATGTTAATTTGTCTTACGGTACCACTCAAAAAATTATTTATGAATATTTAGAGTACCAGAAGATCGCGGCAAGATAGATTCCAAAAGTGATGACCGATGAACAAAAAGCGAATTGAGTGACAATTTGTCAGCAGTGGAAAAGGCAATTGCAACGTTACCCACAGTTTTTAAATAATGTGGTTACATGTGACGACAGTTGGTTTTATCATTACGATCCTGAATTGAAGTCTCAAAGTATGCAATGGAAGCATAAAGGCAGCCCAAGACCGCAGAAGGCCAAAACTGCTAAAAGCGCTGGTAAAGTGATGCACCTGATTTATTTTTGATAAATTTGGCGTTATTTACGATCACATTGTACCTAGAGGACATACAGTAACAGGGGAGTACTATTCTAATGTACTTCGAGGACCCTTAAAAGCAAAATTAAAGAAAAAAAGGCCGCTTTATCAGGACTTTGGCTGGACGCTGCATCACGACAATGCTCCGGCTCATAGATCAATGATTTGTTAACGAACAATTGAAGAATTAGGGGTTGAAATTATGGTTTATCCCCCCTACTCTCCTGACCTTGCTTCATGTGACTTCCATTTGTTTCCTGAAGTCAAAAAAGAATTGAGAGGTAGAAGATTTGAGTCGGATTTAGAGCTCAACAACGCTGTGATGGGTATACTAAACAGACTATCAAAAAATGGTTTCTCAGAAGTTTATGATAAGTGGATAAACCGATGGAATAAGTGTATTCAACAGAATGGAGAGTACTTCGAAGGATAGTTGTTGAATTTTTTTAAATAAATGTTCCGTTGTTATACTATAGCACCAGTCTCGTTATTTTCTGATACATCCTCGTATATTCCATGCCCATATAAACTCTATCAGGATTTACTGACCGGGAATAATGTCTTTCATACTTGGGCAGGCTACCTATGAAATCACGGACTCGTGTAAGATCATCTTCACTGTATTTTTTTTTATGTTGAGTATGTCGTCCGCGTCCATCTCTTTCTGGTAACATCATAACTTGATTGTTTTTTAGCTTTTTTACTAAACATTCAATACGTCCTCTACCTATTCCATGCAAACTAATAAAGGCATCTTTGCAAACTGTTTTTTTTTTTTTCAACAACGTAGCAAATAGTTTGTGCTCGGTGGGTATCACGCTTTTTAGTTTTTCTTTTCATGTTTTGTGTACTCATGCATCCCATTAAATACGCGTTTTGTATGTCGTATTCTTTTAAACCCCAAAATTTTGAAAATATAACTTCCTTTTCATCTTGACTTACGTTTTCAAAACTTTTTTTTTGCATTTGCAAGGATCTCCAATTTTTTTCTCTTCAACATCACGTCCACGGCCTCTGTAAGTTTTGTATCATTTTCCACTGTCTTTCAATATCTTGTTAATTTTTTGTCTTGATCCATGTCTGGTACGTTTTTTGCCTTCCTTTTTCTGCTTATTATTCTGATAATAACAAAACTTGCTGAATAAATATATTAATTAACTCTACAATGAACAAAAATTTATAGTTTTGTTGTTAATGTAAAGTATACAAACTAACGAATTCAAAATGCAGGTAAATAATGTTATCTACTTCACTTAGCATATTTTACTTGAAAAATGTTGTAAAAATTAATTTTACTAACCTCTAAATTTTCTTGTTTTTCCGATGATGAGCTTGAATTTTGATAATCAGGGTCAGCGTCACTGTCATCAAATTCACTTAGATCACTATTTTCGTTCATTTTGGCATCCATCTTTTCACTATTTTTAAAAATATTATGCACACATGTTAAGTACTGCCACCATGTTGTTTGACACTTACCAAGTTTTGCTTGCAACTGTCATGATAAATTCCACTTAACACGTTTTACTAGATGGCGGTATAACACAAATGAGCCGCTTGGCGGGAAATTTGAATTGTTCCATAAAATAGATGTGTACTTAACATATTTTACAAGCTATAAACAAAAATTCTCCACTTTGTCACTTAACATATTTTACGCCCGAGGCCTTCATTTATTGGGAAGGAAAGATATTATTAAAGTCACATAATGAATTGAATCGGTGAGTTGAAAAAGGGTAATATTCCATATAATGGAAAATTAAACTAAATATGTTTAATTTATGTCGGCGCATTGATTTACCGAAATAATAATAATATTTCTTATATACAAACGTGCAACCGATATGTTAAAAGTACGGTTAAGTGAAAAAGAAACATATTCCAGGAATGTTATCTGCTTTCCACTTAATGTGATTCACAGAGAGCAAGTTGTTTCTTTATCTCACGCATGCAGCGCTAGTTACTCTGTTTAAAATCACTTTATGATTATTTTAGGTTATGTTAAACTATAGATTGTTTTTGAACAGTTATTTTGAGAGTATTTGCAAGTTATTTTTCCTTTTATGTGAATAAGCTTTTTGAATAAGATGTCAGATTTAGAGGAACAAGAGGTTGATGAACCTAGAAGGAAGGAAGGTAAAGTCAATAAGCCAGAATATAGCAAAGAAAAAGAGAAATTGGCCAGGATAAGGGGGAAGAATTCGTCACGATTACAGGACTCTTAGTTGAGGCTAAAACAACGTAGCCAAACTGTCCGTGCCGTAATAAATGCATGGACAATTTCTCAAATAAAAATAAACAGGCAATTATCACGTCTTTATACAATGGGCAACCAAAAAATGAAAAAAGATACCTACTTCATGAGTCTGATAGAAAGACATGACCTTTCTAGGCATTGTCCTACCCAAACAAATCCCTTATTCTTTTACATATTTCGCTATGCAAGGCAATATTCGTATTATAGTATGCCGTAATGCATTCTTTAGCTTGCATGCTATATCTAATCAAACATTGGCTCGACTGACACATCTGCTGAATGAAAATAAATCACCAAGGGGTGGTTATGGTCAGCATTTTAATAGAGCACGTGCAATACCAGCCTCTGTTACTGATGAAATACATAATCACATCAAATCATTTCCAACGCACATTTCTCATTATTGTTCTAATCCTATAACTTACCATGAAGCAGGGTTGACAACGAAGAAAATGCATAACCTATTTTTGGAAATATTCCCTCAATACAAAACGGTGATGAAATATGAATACTAACTTAAATATTTCAAAGAAAATTTTAACTACAAATTTGGCTGACTACTGGTAGATGTTTGTTCTACCTGTGAAGAGTTAAATACCAAGACCAAATCAACTTTTTTAAATGATGGCGCAAAATGTGTCGCTACTGCTATACTCATGGTGCATTAACGAAGGGCAACGAACTTTTATAACATGTTAAAGAGCGTGCAAGAGTTGAGCAAAACTGACCCAAAAGTTAGTGGAATAGTATTCGACTATATGCCAAATTTGCCTCTGCCCTTTATACCTGTGCAGGAGATGTTTTACCTGAGAAAACTATGGTATTATGTGTTCAATATTCAATACTTTAAAACTGGAATGTCTATATTTTATAGCTACCCGGAAGGAAAATGCAAGAAAGGCCCTACCGAGGTTTGTACTTTTGTACTAGATTTGATTGAATAGTCTGTTCCAAAAGAAGTAGAAATTCTTTATGTTTTTTGTGATGCGTGCGGTGAGCAAACTGCAACCATACTCTTACGAGATTGTTGCTTACTCTAACAATGAGGGGTCGTTTCAAAGAGGTTAACCTATACTATCCTGTTAGGGGTCATAATTTTATGGTATGTGACAGAACTTTTGGTGCTATCAAACAAGTACTACGTATACATGATCCTAAATACATAATAAGAGATATTAATCATAAAGATATGCTAGACTTTAAAAACTGGTGGCCTCATTATTTTAAAAAAACCTTTATGCCTCCTACTGGATCAACCATCAAAGTACCTTTTACTATTGGTAAGTACAGGCAGTGTGTTAAATACATAGACAGTTTTTGTGTCAGAAAATTTAAATTGAGTAAGGTTGACGACGTGCATCTACCTAGTACAAGGGCATATATAGAAAGAGTCCCAATAAAAAATTAAAAACATTTGCAATACATACCTGAAGACTTTCTTCCATTCTTCTAAAAAACACTCACCTAGTCCACTGCAGAAGGTAACGGTAATGGTGACGAAGAAGATTGATGTACGATGCCAAGTTTGAGAGAAAGTTGTTTTTTATAATTTTAGTGTAAAAACAAGTTCTTTTTTGATAAAAAATAAAAATTTGTTAAAAACATTGGTATTTTTTATAACACTTTTTTATTTTGATTTGAAAAGAGTAATATTCCAAATATTAAAACTTCCTTAACTCAGGTAAATAAATTAATAAAAAAATTTAAAATTTATTAATAAAATACTTTTATATAGCACTACAAGTTTTTCTGTTACCCTAAAAATAAAGCTGTAAAACAGTTTTTTTATAATTTCCCAAAAGATTAGATTTTGAAATAATAATAATACAATAATACCCTCCCTAATTCACCCCCTTACGAGTGAATTTTAACCCCAAAAGCTGAGCTTGTCCGGGGAATGGGACGGCTTGGCGCTACGGGGCGACTTAAAGATGATTGATGGTGCCATTTGACTTACAGATTAGGAAAACCCGGAAAACCCCACCCACCATCATCTAAAACGGTAACGCATAGTGATTTTTACCTGAAAATTGACTCGTAAATAAATGCCGCGCTAGCATATCGGTTGCACATTTGTATGTGAGGAATGTTATCCTTTTCCCACTCACCGATTCAATTGTTACACAGTCCTATTTTGCTGAGATGTGCTGGGAAGTTTCAATGGCTCAGTTGAAGTTGTGTAAGACTTGTAGAGTAGAATCGATTAACAGGATACTCATAACATGACGAACAACTTTAATATTTTCAGCTGAATCCATACAGTTTTTCGACCCAGTCTCCTTGAATAATTGCACATAATTTGTCAAAACATTCTAAAAACCATTGTAGTCAAACACTAAATCAGGATATTCTTCATGAAAATTAGCCATGCGTTCTGGAATTGAATACTGCTACTTGCTATTTAATTCACACCCGTATAAAAGTAACAGATAATTTTTGCTTTTTGTCTGTGTTGAATACAATTTTTTAAATAAAATTTTCCTAAAAAACGTTTAATGAATTTGACACAAAAATTCAATCTAACATTCAGTTTTAATTTCAATGTTATATTCTGCGAAAGTGGCTGAAGTTCCACATTCAGTTATATTATTTTTCTCAATTCCTCGTTATTGAATTGGATGAGGTTATGATGGTAAAGGTAATTTCAAATTTTCTATGCATTTATAAGAATTGTATCCTGTAATAAAGAATTTTAAAACGGGGTAACGTTTACCTGGATGGTATTTTTTCTTAGGTTTGTTCTCCTGCTTCTTTTTAAACTCTTTTTACTATCATTATTTTTAGTTGGATTGCAGACTGACTGCCTGATTCAAAACAAACCGTCTTAAATTTATAAATATAGAAAGTATGTAACAATTGTGGTATAGACACCACTCCTGTTACCAAATGTGGCTCATGTACCTTTAATGACATATGGCTGATGATAACAATAATTGTATTACCAGACCCAGGATCCTAAATAGATTTTTTTTTAAATATTTAATCCTTTTGCAAGTATGTGATAATATATGTTCTAATTAGTAACCTTTTAAATTTTCGAAACAAGAATCCATAAAATACCACCTAATGATTTTTTAACTTACATGAAATTTTTTTAATTTTTTTTTATGTCCTTATTAGTATAATTGAAAATGTTGAACGTTTGGAAAAACGAAATACTCGATCAATACAGACCTGTTCTTTAAAATTGTTCCACGTCTGAATATTCAACGTTGCGTGCAGCATTTTCAACAAAGTAGTTTATAATTAGCTACTGATTACGTTTCAGTCTATCCTAAAGGAACGAAACAATCCTGGATGAAGACTCTTATCACGCGATATAACTCTGGCATGTCTTCTTGGCTACGACAGGTCAGTATCCGGGTTATTTGTTAACCTTCTTACTTTTAGTTCATATGTATAATTATTACAAATAATAAAATATAAATTTTAAACCTACATCAACACGTTGTCCAGGACCAGTGGACTTTTTACAAATAATTAGAAGTTATTTTATGATAATAAATAATGTCCAGAAATTAGATCCGTATATCATAAATAGAAAATATGCATATTCTCCCAAACTTTCAAAATGCATATGCAAAATAAAATTTTGCAGTTTTCGATATATTTTGCTATTAAATAATTAAAATACGATAAAGTTAATTACAAATAATAACCCTAACTTGCAGTTTAAATATAAGCTATTAAATATAAGCTTATAATAATTACGAAAACCCTCATTTCAAAGTGAACAAATAAATTTTGAATATACTCAATAGATTTTTTATCGTAATTAGAGTTTAAGATGTGTAAATATACCAAAAAAGCTTTCAGTAAAGGAGTTTTATTAAAAAAGTCAATTGTGGGTAACACTAATTTAAAAACAATTGATTCTTAAACACATGTTTTGTACTACCTGCGAGAAAAGGGTAAGTTGATTTCTAAATTATTTAATAAAATATATTTACAATTTAACTGTACAAGGTCCCCCTTCCTTGAAAATTCGTCTTGGAGCCATTCTTGGTTTGTACAGGGTAAGTCGTTAACTATAGGAGATACAAGAAAATTGATGTCTCATTCCCGACCCTTTTTTTGAGACCAATTCACTTTTTTTAACTATTTTATGTATTTCTCTAATGATTTTTACGTTTATTTATATGTTTTTATACTGTTTTTTTACTTATATGCTTTTTCAATGATTTTTACGTCACTCTAAAACGTTTTTTTTTTAACTATTTTAAGTGGTATTATAAATGATTTCACATATATTATGGTTTTTTATGTTTTCTAGTCTCAGTGTCACCCGGTATATTCTTAAAGAGTTCATAGGGAAGTAAACTTCTTAAAAAAATATGATTTTAAATTTTAATGGGTTCTGTGGCTCAGGTACTAAGGGTTTTTTCTAAGGGTTTAATTTCCGGGTTTTTCTTTTCAGTTTTTTTTTTTATTTGATTCGTATTTCCTATAGTTACAGAGTTACCTATATAAACATCGAAATTTGCCAACCTTGTACGTAGTGAATTGGGAAATTTATATTTTTTTTTGCTAAAGTTGTATTTATGTTAAGTTAAATTCTGTTATGTCTCGTTTATTAATTGTTACAGATCACCTGTTGAAATAAATTCCAGGTTGATTAACATTTACAAACTCCTTTTGTATATTGCTAAAAAGCGAACTCCAATCTTAAAAATACAAAAATTTCTCACAGAGACGTTTAACGGGACCAGTCCTGGTCTTCAAGACAATTTTAGTAGTGATCTTTAATTTATTTATAGGTTGCAACATTCCTATTAATAAGCTAGGAAACCCATTTAGTAATTTTTTAAAGACGTATTGTAAAGATCAAATACTTCCCAGCTCTTCTACTTTACGAAAAAATATGTAAATAGAAGTTATGATGATACGATAAATTGCATACGACATAAGATTGGAAATAAACCTATATGGTTTTCAATTGATGAAACGACTAATGTTAATGCCAATGATTCACTTACTTATTTTTATTTGTCGCAACAAATACCTGCAGATAATGTTTTATTAATGGTCAGTGACGCAGCTCCATATATGGTGAAAGCAGCTAACAATTTAAAAATTTAATTTCCAAACCTAATTCACTGTGCATATTTAGCACATGGTCTAAATAGGATTACAAAAACAGAATCGAATTTCCTCTCATCTTTTTTTATCTTTATCTTTATCGATTGTAAGCTGGTAGGGTTAGGTTTGGCCAAGAACACTGCGACCTCTTGGTTCTATTGTATTCCCTTGCTTTCCCCGTATTCAGGTACTATCTTTGGAATAGTCTTGTATCTTCGGTGAGTTTTAATATGTTCCCCACAAAGTGTTCCTAAGGCGTTATTTCCGGTTCTAGGCCGAAAAGGATAACAGGTCACCTAGTAAGAGCTTCGCATTCGAAAATCACATGGTATGAGATTTCTTTCTCTTCCATGCAAAGTCTATACGTAGTGGGATCACTGTGTAATCCCATTACATAAAGCTGTTTCTGCAAGCATTACCCCGTTAGTAATCCCACAATGGTGGATATCTAAGGCCTTGCGAGTTGTAGTACATCAGTAGCCATGCGTGGGTTTGATCCCCTTAGTATGAGCTTACTGATTCTGTGCCCTCTTATCTGTTGCCAGTGAATTTGATGTTTTGTGGTTATCCACTTGTTCACTGCCTGTCGAGCAGAGGTTTTGTTTATCCCAAATACAGGTCCTGGTCCTGTGAATGGTATATCTGATCCCTCTTTGGCATGTTTATCAGCCTTTTCATTTCCTTGGATACCTTTGTGTCCTGGTATCCAAGCTAGTTTTACCTTGTTGTGGGTTGCCAGATCACTCCAGTATTCCAAGGCAGTTGTAGACAAGCTTTGACTTGATTCTGTTTGAATCAAAAGCCTTTAAGGCTGCTTGGCTATCTGAGAGAATTAGAATGGTTTGTTTTTAGTACTTCCTTCTTATATTCTCTCCTACACACAATTTTTATTGCATATATTTCAGCCTGAAATACAGTGGCATGTTTTCTCAGTGAGACTATGATATCGCATTTAAGTTTAACTCCATATACACCAGAACCTGTTTCCTTGTTAGTTTTAGAATCATCCGTATACCATACGAGACCGCTAAGCAAGTATTTATCTATCTCATTTACCTCGTTCCAGTTACAGTTGACCTGGAAGGGTCTGCTAAAGGTTAGGAGGGGTGTCATGTAATCTGATCCCATATTTAATATATAATTATTTACTTCTTGGGTTATTTTGGTATGTTTGATATGTCCCAGTGGGTTCCGGTTGTTGGAGATTTCCAGACTGTATGTACTTATTCTGGCCTCCCCCTTTATGACTAGGTCTACTAGGGATGGGAGGTTTAGAATGATTTTCATAATGGCTGTCCGTGTACTTCTCAGTACTCCTCTAATAAATACAATGGCATGCCAGCATCTTTACTCCTGGGAGGGTATTGAGGGCTGTTTTCTGGTTTACTTTTGGCCACCAAACAATCGCACCATAATTTATTATGGGTGTTGTTATTGCCAAATATAGCCAGTAGACCAGTTTTGATTTTAATCCCCATGTTTTTCCAAATGCCCGTCTCCCTACAATGAGAAACATTTTACATTTGTTGGTCACTTTTTGTTGGTGTTGGTTCCAAGTAAGTTTGCTATCTAGGATTAGACCCACATATTTTACTTTGTTCGTTTTGTTTAGCCTTCCTCGAGAGTAGGAGTTTCTAAAACCTCCAACCTTGTTTTCCGAGTAAAGATTACAATAAAAATATAATAATAATACTCTCCCTAATTCATTTCCTTCACGAGTGAATTTTAACCCCAAAAGCTGAGCTTGTGCAGGGAAAGGGACGGCTAATATAACTATTTTCCGTGGCGCTCCAGTGCGACTTAAAGATGATTGATGGTGTCATTTGACTTACAGGTGAGGAAAACCCGGAAAACCTCACCCACCATCATCGAGACGGTAATGTATGGCGATTTTTTATAATCTGCATGTCATATCGACAGAAATTGAATTTTTATTAATACGGCACATATAAAATCCTATACCAAACCATGCAATTTAATTAAAAATCCACATGGTTCGGTCTGAGATTCGAAGCCCAGCAGTCTCTGACACATGAGTTGTGCCTTGTCAGGGTTTACAGAGAGGTTTTCCTTAACGCACCACATTTCTGTAAGCCTCAGAGCTCTTCGCATGAGCTCAAACACTGTGGTTTGGTGTTTCCCTCGGATAAGGATGACTATGTCATCGGCATATCCTTGGGCGTACAGCCCTTGATTGATTAGTGTTTTCAGCAATTCATCTGCCACTAGGTTCCACATTAAAGGAGAAAGGACTCCACCCTGTGGGCATCCCCTGTGGATATTCACCTGCATGGTTTCACTGAACATTTGTGCCTGTACTTGCCGTCCACCAGCAGATGGTGTCTTCTATACAATGTTTTCAAGCAGCAGCTACCATTGATTTAAAGGAGTTATTATCAAAAGCTCCTTCTATATCAAGAAATGCTCCTAGGACTATTTCTTGGCTACTGAGTCCTCCCTCTATCTTGGTTACAAGATGATGCAGAGCAGATACAAGATTTTCCTGATTGATAGGCATGTTGGTTTGTATGAAATGGACTCTCTATCGGAGTGCTTTGCCAGACATGCTGATCAATCAGTTTTTCCAAACCTTTCAATAGCAATGACGTCAGAGTTATTGGTCTATAGGCCTTTGCCACGGCATACGTTGGACGCCTGGGTTTAGGTACGAAGACAACTCTGCTTTGTTTCCAGGTATTTGGTACATGTTTATGCATCAAACTTGCCCTGTAGAGCCTACAAATATGCGGAGCCAGCGTTACTATTACCTATTGCAAAAACACAGGCAGTACCCTATCTGGTCCCGGTGATTTGTATGGATTGAAGGTGCGTATTGCCCATGTTACTTTCTCTGTTGTAACTACCCGTTTAGCAGTTTCCCACTCTTGGCTGGAGACCCTTTTTGAGAGTTCCAGTTCGTGTGGAATTGGTTTGCCGCATTCGACTTTGTTGTGCAATCAGGAAAATGAGATATAAGAAGTAGTTCTAATGTTTCCATTCCAGTTTTAGTGTATTCCCCTCTTTGGGTTTTTAAAGTCCCCACAGGATTTATTGGATCTTTTTCTTGAATGCGGTGGAGTCTGCATCCTTCAGTTATATTTTAAATTTCCTGACAGAATGTTCTCCATGAATACCTGTTAGATTTCCTAAGAGTTTTGTTATACTCTGTGAGTGTTTCGCTGTATTAGCCCCACTCATTCGTCAATACCTTAGTAACAAATATTAAAAAAAAAAATTGTCAGACTTGAAGTATACCGAGAAAAATTACCGGGAATTTCTGTACTAACCGAACCAATTTTAACAAGTGGTTTAATAAAAGACGTTATTTGTGAATTTGATCCTGATTAAAAAATGTATTGATATTTTTAACGATCCAAATTTAAAACAACATATCGTCCATATTCAGGCAAATTACGTGTGTAAAAGTACCGTCATA
This sequence comes from Psylliodes chrysocephalus, assembly GCA_927349885.1. Taxonomy (NCBI): domain Eukaryota; kingdom Metazoa; phylum Arthropoda; class Insecta; order Coleoptera; family Chrysomelidae; genus Psylliodes; species Psylliodes chrysocephalus. The sequence continues at coordinate 18,829,715 of OV651818.1, forward strand.
ACAAAACTTGAGACAAGGGGATTGACTTAAAATGAAAGCTAAATATACTTAACACTTTACAAAAAGAAATCAATAATTCAATTAAATCAAAAACCAATAATACAATTAGAGAGAAAGTTGATTCAATTTTAAATAAAAACCAAGGATTTGAAAAGCCTAGTGAAGTAAATAGTATTATGGAGGGGGATTTTGATGAAGCTCTTGACTTAAAACTAGATCCAAGTATTATTTCTTAATTTAAATTTGCTACAATAACTTTGTGCGATGTAGTGCATTCATTTTCTTCGTACAAATTTCTTTTAAGTGACAGATGACATTCCCTTACTGTCGACAATTTAAAAAAATATATAAACATTTATTATTTTTGTTCCGGTAAAAATTAGTTATCTTATCTTTTTCTTTTAATAAAATTTACAAACACAAAAATATGTGGTTGTTTCCGATTTTTTCATCAAGTATAAATGCATATATAAGTGCATATTTTAAAGGTTTTTAATGCATAGATGCATGCATATTGTGGCATTTTTTTACTGCATATTTTCCTAGCTCTAATCATAAGTAGTCACTCTCGGTTCATTGCAATCAATTAAAAAAAAAAAGAAAATATTTGGGTATTCAATTTTATTAATTATAGGAGTTTTAAATATCTTAAATCATAATTTTAGTGGAAAAATAGATCGAATACTACACTACTTCGCCAAAAAAAAATGTAATAAGTCATCAAATTCTGTATTATTTAAGTTATTTGGTGGCACAAAATTAAAAAAAAAACTGTTAAACTCAGAAACTAAATTAAACTAAAATAATATATTTTTTTGGTATTTATTATAGATTAGTTATATATAAATTATTTAAGAAGTTTATATTGCTGGATCTCTAGCTGTTACTTTAGTTTGCTAATAATTCTATAAAATAGTTTCATTAGTACATAACTGATTTTATAAATTGCGGTCCTGCCCTCATATCACCTGACTAAAATGTTCTACGTTGATGTTTGGTTAGAAGTCGAGCTTGTGTCTTGTATATCGTGTTTGATGATTAGGTAATTGCCAATTTGATAAAGCGATGGAATAATTGGTGACTGTATAATTAGACGAAAACTTTCTTTCAAGAGCTCCTCATCCAATTTACAATCCTTAAAGCTGAAGCAAAACTTTTCTTTTCAAAGTTCGAAAGTTCCGATAGCTTAGAATAAACTACAGATTGCGATGATGAGATTTAAACCAATAAGGTTAAACGTATACAAGGTGAGTTTGAAAGGTAGCCTGTGAAAGCATACTTAACTTTAAAAAATGATATAACCCTTATATTTTTATGGATTAAAGTAGATTTTATTCAGAATATAGATGGTATGTGGGGAAATTCATATCTACTCTCCAAATTTAAGATTAGGAAAATGTTTGGAAAAATACTACTAACCAAATGTAAATGACAGTATGCCATAATTGGAAACTTAGTTTACTATGAAGGTATAACCCATAATATTTGTATTAATTTCAGAACTCTACTATTAATTAAGTAAGAAAACATAAAAGAAAACTTAAAAATGCCTAAAAAAGTCTACATGCAGATATCACAAACAGACTTTTTTATTCCTAAACAAACTCCCGCATATTCACTGGGGCACCATGAATGGCAGGTTAGGCATCTAAACCACATGTCTCTAGATTCGGAACGTGTATATAGGTTAATATAGTATAGGCATGCTACTTTGGACTCATCACTGAAAAAATAATATTGTCGCTTTCATCGTTAGATTATGCGTCTTTATTTTTGCAAGCCTATTCGTTTGTTAGTGTGTTTACTTGTTAGGCTTATCCTCTACCATCTATCTTTCAGCTTATTTTGCTTATTCTTGTCGTTATTGGGCAGTTTTTACTTTTTATTTTTCCACAACTTCTTAAACCAATAGTGTTCTATTTAACAATCCAACTTTTCCTCGTTACCTTCTCTTTTTGGTTTCAGCTTTGAAAAGCGCTAAAGGTATTGGTGATAGGTCATGAATGATTTGCTTTGGTGACCTGTTCGAGCAAATCGGAACTTGTGAGTCTCCACTTAGCAATTTTCAATAACTTATTGACTTAGAATTTTTTTCAGTTGTTTAAATTTATCAGAATTAAAAGGCTGAATACCAGTTTTAAAAAAAGGCATGTAAAGCATTAAATGGGGTTGCACTTATTAAAAATTTCTTTTTTCCCAGCTGGCTCTTAAAATTTAATGATTCGGAAAGTGAAGAGATTAATAAAATTATATCTAACTTTGATTTGATATAATATCTCTTTTATCTTATGCACAATTTACCCTGTGGTTTATAACCCCTACAAATGGTTATTAAAGCTGTTAATGTGTTGATGGTATTAATGATAGGATACAATTTATCTTAGTACTAAAAGATGCACAGGTGAGTTTACATGTTTAATTTTTCAAGTTTATCTGCTATAGTTTATATTTATTTTAGGAATTAATCAAAACGAGCCACTACTTTCAAATCTGGAGAAATACTTGTGGCTGAGAAGTTATAAATCTTACTGCAATCAAACTGGTGATCGTTCAGGATGCGTTAATAAATAATGATGGCTTCTGGAGGCGCCAAAGCCTCAGCAAGGGGCTGCAAGTGAATCATAGCTATATAAATTGAGATTCCTATGCATGTCGCTAACATATGTGTTTTAGGTAATATTTCAGTTCAAAAAAGACCCACTAAGTTATTAGATACATAATTATTTATTAGATAATTACAGTAAATGATAAATAAAGGCCTAAAATAAAATAACACTGGTATGTGATTTTAGGGGAGCATGGAGAGGTTAAACTTATCACAGATTTAGGGGCTCTTCTTTTACAAGAAACAAAATCCACAATATGTGATTCCACTTTACTAAGGATGTAACAAACTTCTGGATAATAATATACTTAATCGAACTAAAAATACATTTTAAAAATATTGTATTTTAGATTTCCTTTGTATCTGAAAACATTCTAAGAATTTTAGAAGCAAAATAAATACTACAGACTTGTCTAAAAAAGAAAAGGTATATGACATCTGAAGTTTTATAGAAAGTGAATTTACATGGTACGTCTATATTGAAAAAAAAAACATCAGATTCAAGCAAGTGCCAAACTAGAAGAAAATTTGAGAAAAATCACAGACGATGCCCTCGAGCATACATCAGAATATCTTGCTAAATAACATCAGTTGTTTTTTTATAAAATTTTCATACTAACTTGGATATCCATAATTAAGCATAAACTTTGTGAAATTCTAAAAAAAAATTAATGCACTAACATTAGAGGTGTTATTTAAAACAACAAAGTAAGACAAAATTATCTAAAAATAAGTGCAACGATTTAAACTTGAGTATAATTTTTTACTTTCTATATAATTTCCTTTAATAATGGTTAAACAAGTAGGTAAATCTATTTTTTATTCAATATGTTGTGAAAAAGTAAAATCATTTTATATAAAAATATAATTTATCCTCTTATAATAAATTGTCATATACTTATGTTACATTATAGCATAAATAAAAATATTTCCAAGCCACATGTAGTTAGAATAAAATAATTTTTGTTTACCTTTGCATAAATAATAAACTAACAAAATAAAAATATATAAATATCTATACAAAAAAAAGTTAAAAGGTTTGATTTTAAAAAGATGATATATCTCTGCGAGTACAGGTAAGCAATCTGGAACCTCAGCTATCTCTTATGATATATACCTAAGTCATTGTTGCAATCATCTATTATTCACAGATTTAGTTTTTTTAGCATCATATAATTACCATCTTGAAACGTAACTTATATAAATATAATTTTGTACAATCGTTTACTGTTTAAGCTTCTAGTGAACCTTTGCAATATTGATACCTTATTATACTATTAAGCAAATTTTGTCCAATCGTTCAGTTCTTTATAGGTGGCTTCTACTATCCTACATGTGTAGCTGCATTTGTGATATACCTACCTCTACTTTTGTGATATTACTACTTGATTTCAAGAACATTTTAATAATAAATTTATATAAATATTTTGTTTTATTTAAAATTTCCATGTCTCGATTGAGTTTTTACTATACCTCAATTTCAACCTCTCTGTATTACATTACACAAAGAACAATATGGTGTGTTCATGGATGGACTTAATTATACTTGTAAAAATATTTATTTTAAATTAAAAAAAGTTATTTTTCATAATTTCTTAATGTGAATCGAATTTATTTAACAAGTAAAAGAAATTATGAGGAATTACTTTTTTAATTTAAAATTTTCACAAGTACAGTTAAGTCCATCCGTGGACACACTGTATAATGCTGTCACATTATAACATCTATAGAACGTTTCAGAGCAACTTTCAGGGTAAGTACCGTAAAAGTGCTAGTGTGATGTTTTCCGAACTTCACTTTTATAACTTCTGTGAGATGTGCTATAAAAGTCTTGCCGTTGCGGATATTCGGTGGTTGCAGGGATATTAGGGTTACATTAAAAGTAAATCGCATGTGAGCTTAAAGAGCCTAAACTTGCAGCTTAATAACGTAGATGGCACGTTTTTGCGCTAGCTGGGTTAGCCCTACTGCTTATGCAACATTGATTACTAAGATAAATTATGATGAAAAAATCGAATCATCGCTGATCGAGGAACGTCAATATCTGACAGGTCAGGTAGGAGGCAAGGCCTTTTTTTGAGTTTTTAAGAATTACATTGGTTAGCGTAAGATACCAACTTGGGGTTTTCCATTCTTCCAATCCATTACGATTTTGGTTAATTATCTTCGAGGATTAGCTGTAAACCAAATTCAACTTGAAAGCTCAGGAGACATGAATAGCCGTGCTATGAGTTCCGATTCGTTCCTCATCCCGAGAAGCTGAGGAAACCTATATAAAGTGCTGCAAATTTAGATTCTTATGAATTAACAGAAAAATTAAAAAACATTAAATTACCTAGTAACACAAAATTAGTATCGTTCGATGTAACAAACAAACTTATTTCCTAGTATACCTCCTAAAGAAACAGTGAAGCTAGTAGAAAACTTATTAGATCGTAATCAAGTCAATATTATAATCAAAGAAGAAATCCTAAATTTGTTAAACATTTGCCTAAAACAAAATTATTTTCAATTTCAAAATAACATCTACTCAGCAAATGAAGGTCTTATTATGGGGAACCCATTAAGCCCGTTGCTTGCAGAAATATTTATGGATAATATAGAAAATAAAATTCATAGCAATAATTTAAGTAAACTTTGTCTGTATTGGCATAGATATGTTGATAATATATTGACTGCTTTTACTGGTACTAGTAGACAGTTAAATTCTTTATTAGTTTTTATCAATACTATACACCCTAATATTAAATTTAATATGGAAACAGAGAAGGATAATTCAACTAATTTTTTAGACTTAAATATTATTAAAAATAATAAAGGCCATAGTTTTGGGATATTTCATAAGCCATCACATACGGATATTACAATAAATAATAGTTCATCTTATCCATACAAACAAAAGCTGGCAGCATACAATAGTATGATCCATAGATTAGTTAATATTCCCCTTACCAAAGAGAACTTCACTAAAGAATTAAATATCATTAAACAAATCGCAGTAAATAATAATTTTAATTCAAAGTTAGTAGACAACATTTTAGAGAAAAAACTTTTTAAACAGGCTATTCAACAAGTTTATCCCATAATTAAAGATCCAAATTGCAGATATAAGAGTCTTACATATATAGGAGCTCCTAGTGAAAAGGTATCATCATATTTAAAAAACCAAAATATTAACGTAGCTTTTAAAACCAATAATACGCTTGGGAAGTATATTAAAAACAATAAGGGTAAAATTAATCCTAATAATAAATCGGGGGTATATAAATTAAATTGTGGTAGTTGTCCAAAATTGTATATTGGTCAAACAGGCCGTACTTTCAAAAAACGCTATTCCGAACATTATAATAGCTATACAAAAAACAAAAATAATTCTACTTACTCAAATCATATTTTACCTGAAAATCATTCTTTTACAGACAACTTTGAAATTTTACATGTAGAAAATAAGAGCCTTAAATTAAACCATTTAGAAACACTTGAAATAAATAGATTTAAAAATTCAGATAACTTACTAAATGGTCAATTAGATATTAATAATTCACCCTTATTAAATCTCTTTCCCAGTTTTCTGTGAGATAATCCCGGTAATGGGCTATCTTATTGTTATCTGATGGATATTATAATTACCTAAGTACCCTTATTTACTTTAAATAGTTAGTTTATTTTGTAATGTTATTGATGTTTTCTTAAGTACTTTGTTTTGTTAAATTATTTCGTATATATATTGGATACCGAATTGTAAATAGTCACATTTGAAAAAGAAGTTGTACTTCGAAACAAATGTCATGTTAGTGTTTTTTTTTTTTAAAAACTTATTTTTAAAATAAAAGTGTGAAAATCTACCAAATTTGGTTTCACTCTTTCATTTCTTTATTTGTTCAGTTATTTTTTTTTGTAGTTATTCAGTCCAGACAACGTTTTTAAACAGATATTTAAAGTAAATGAGTCTGGTGGGTATAAGAGGGAATGTATTTACTTGGCTACAGAGTTATCTGTCGAACATATCGCAATGTGTCAGATATGCTGGCTCCATTTCATCGCTAATAAATGTGACATCAGGTGATCCGCAGGGATCACATCTTGGAACAGTTTTATTCAACTTGTTTATTAATGATGTGATGGAAGTCTTATCGGACAGCTGTCGCTTGATATTTGCTGATGATCTTAAAATATTTAAAAAAAAATAATTATGTTACAGCAAGATTTGAATAATTTGTTTCATTGGTGTGATATTAATATGCTGGAATTGAATCGTAACCAATTCTACCACATTACATTTTCATCCCTACTTTTAATTATAGCATAAAAGATACAAATCTTACTGTAATCAATGATATAAGAGATCTGGGTGATAGGTTTGATTCTAAATTGACATTTAAACAACATATATTAAAAATTACATCTAAGGCAAATAAAAGACTGAGCTATATTACATTCTTCAGCAGAGGTCTTAAAATTATTTTATTGTTTATTAATTCTTATTATCGTGGGGTATAATTGAGTAGTTTGGTCTCCACATTTCAATACTGACACACATTTAATAGAAAGGGTTCAAAATAGATTTTTAAGCCTTCAGATTGGGAATTCAGTTAAATGATTTTCACATTAATGAGATACTGACTCGTTCAAATCTTCATTACTTAAAAAATCGGAGAATAGAACTTTATTTGTGTTGTTTACACAAAATACTTAGTGGTCACATTAATTGTCCTGACTTACTGGCTTTAATAGAATTTAACAAAAATGGCAGAAAAACCCGTAACACTGAATTGTTTCATATTCCATTTCACCAGACAATATGGCAGGAATTAACCTATAACTAGACTGTTGAGAACTGCCATCAGCTATCAATATATTTTCGATATTTGTCACGATTTAAAGGTCAAGTCAGGAGCATTAACTTTGATCTTTGATCTTTGAATTTGTTATAAATATTTTTAAATGTATATTTCTTAACTTGCACAACTGTTTTTTTTTTATTCGTTTATTATGTTTTTTATAGCTTTTAAGTAGCTATATATTTAATTATAAATGTTAAGAATATTATTATATTAATATAAATTGGTTTATCCGTTAAATAAATAAAATAAAACGAAACAAATAAAAAAATAAAGAAAACACTTTAGAGAGGAACATTAGCACTACTATAGTCAACTTAGACAACTAAACATACACACACATCACGCGGAAATTGAATAGATCTAAAAATTTCGGTAGTGTGCCATCATAGGCACTATGCCATTATAGGGGGTACTTTCTTCTAATACTTTTTATAATCATCGTTTGTTTTGTGCCATTCTTAATAGAAGAGGATTAAATTTATATTGCTCTCAACTATCTGGACAAGAAGACCTAATCTTTTCAGAGATGCTGGACGTATATATGTTACAGTATCTTACATTATAAATTTGGCAGAATATGTTTATGCCATCAGCTTGTATTAAAAAGTTAATCTTAATATAATCATCGTAGTTACTATAGAAGACAATTAATACATTACTTTCCTGAGGATCTCCGGATATCACAAACTTGTTTGTTACCATTGATAGTCATAAATTGGAAAAAGATAATTAAATCAGGGGTAGACCATACAGAGGTAGTTTTTTTTTTTAACTCAAATGCTTTGGAGAAGTCGATGTGCACAGTCTGCGATCACCCATTAATGGATGCAACAAAAAAATAGGATATATTTGCCAAATTGGTGACGATAAAGTATCCTTCTAAAATAAACATGCTGATAAGTACTAATTAAATAAATGAAATGAGTATGCATTCGACTATAAAGTGCCAGTTTAACAAATAACTAAGATTGGTCAAAAATTGTAAATATGAAACTTGTTTGTCATTATTATTGTAGATGGTATTAACTTACAATTACTTTCAAATGTAATGACCGGTTCAGATTACAAGATATGTATTTAGCAATATTGTTAAAGGCAACGTTAATACTTGTAATAGAAGAATATAAGTAAAATATCTGTAGAATATCATTAAAATAAAAGAGAACCGTCCAATAATATTAATTTTATAATAAAAATATTTCATACACAATGGCTTTAAATGACAAATTTGTAGTATTAAATGTAAAAATCCTTTGCTAAGTTCCCTTCAAAGGCACAGGGTTCCTTTGTCGCAAAATCTGCATAATGCTTCTAGAAAAGAAAATTCCTAAATACATGTTATTGAAAGAAAAACACATCAAAGTAAAGGATGCAGATACAAATCTGAGAGTAAACGACAATCTTTAACCGGATCTGTATGCAGGACATGAATCTAAATAGTTAATGTACATACTTAGTTTATTGAATGTACAAAAGGTATTCTTTAAGGATAAAATAACAAATTTGTTGGTTTTTCTTCCATCAGGAGATTCCAACTGATTCAATCAATAAATGTATGTTAGCGTAAGTGAAAATATGCTTGTTATTTTTGAATAATACATATTTTTTTAATGTAACAAAAACATTTTATACGTATTTATTTGCTACTTTGATATTACAATTAATTTTTACTCTACGCAGTAATATTTATTAATATCTCTCCAATATTATAAAATTTAAATATTATGTTTACTTTAAATATTTTAATAATACTGATACTTAATTATGAAAAAAGAAAAATTATCTAATTCATCAGTAATTATTTGGACACGGTCCTACATTAAATTCAATAACCATGCTTATTAAGAAGCCTTTTTGATAGTTTTGTTTTGTGTAATTTTTTTTTGTTGAAATATCAAAAATCGGTCTGGATTTTCCGTGTACAATGTAGAACAATTTTTGACCTCGTCACAACAATAAGCCAGGGCCACCGTTCCAATCTTCATTTTGTTTTATCGAAGGGCCGCTCGTTTGACAAGAGGGTCGACAATGTTTCCAATTTTCTGGAATGTGATATTTGGCTTTACATTTACCGTTTTTCACGGGTTTTCCGTTTCTCCAGTATAAAATAACAACGAGTGGAAAAGGCTTGTTAGTCGCGTTTTATTGCATGTTTCAATTAAAGGGAGGGAAAAACAAAGGAAATGTAAATTGTATAGGTTGCAAAAATGTCTGTTTAAAAAATAAATAGATATATAGAAACTATGTAGTGGTAAAAGATGAGACACCAAATATTCATTTTGGAACATTAATTATTTTCATAGATAATATAGGAATTAAAAAAATTGGGAGACCGGGACTTCATTAATTATTATATACTAGAAAATACCCCATCGTTCCATACCCTACTATGCTTACCATAAGTGGAAACAACAGAGCCTATGTAAAGCAAAGATATTGGATTGTTAACTTCAAAAAAGATATCAAGTCCATCATTCATAACTATACTCTATGTCCTATGTCCAAGTTACACACAATGTAGAAGTTACTTCATCCCAAAGTGGTTGTAGTAAAACCTGTTTTGAAGTTAATATTGTAAAGAAATAAATATACTATATACTTTTACTATATTCGCTATTTCTAGGCAAATATCAATATCAAATATTCTGCTTAAAGATATTTTATATAATTTGTAGGATAAAATAAGTTATATTGTAGAGACAGTTAACCAACATATCAGTTATTCCACAATAGATCAAAAAAGGACGGGGTGAGGAAACTACATGGCCCATAATTGTAACCAAGCTTTTGTCTTACCTAAAAACCATTAAAATAAGCACAACTACTTTTTATATTATAGCCCTTGAGTTATCTTACTGTTTAAATTTGTCTTAATTTACTATTTCTAAACCTAAGTATTTATCAATTTGAGTCAATCCAATGAGGTCTCTCAGATTTTTCTTTACTATTTTACCTATGCAATTTGCTGTATTTTACACAAATCACACTACAGAGATCAAATTATTTGGTTCTCTTCAATCCTCGGACATAATGGTGGTTATCCAGCAGCATAAGAGCTTCTGCATTCATGTAAAGATGGAGCTTGGCTTAATGCTTACCGATGAATCTTTTAATATTTTTATTGACGGTATCTGTATATGTAACGTGTGGAGGATGGATTACCCCCTACAGAACTTATGCTTTACTAGACCCATTGTGCATCCTCCTAAGATGATAGCCTCCTAGGTCGTGAGCCAGCCTACAGATTTATTGTAGTTGAAAACGTCGCCGAGAGGTGCTTCTCTTATATCGGCCGATGTTAACCGATACTCACCGAACATAAATATTTTAATAAATGAGAGCGTTGAGTAATCATAAAGGATATGTTCGATGGTCTCATCTTCTTGTTCTCACCCTCTGCAGAGTGCGGATTTTAAGAGCCCCTTAATATTGAGATACTTCCGTACTTGGCAATGACCAGTCAGCATGTGTGTCACTATGTGTAGATTCTGTCTAGTCATAGTCAAGTATTTTTTTGCTGCAGTGTTGTCAGAATAACTTAAGAGATCCCTGACAACTCTGCAGTTTCTTGTTTCATCCCATCTTTTCTTGAATTTTAATTAGGTCTGTCACTACCGATTTTCTCATACCAATAGAAGGGCCAGGTACGAAAAGTATTTGGTTGGCTGCTTTCTTTTCTAGTAATTCAGCAAGATGGTTACCTTTCAATGTGGCGTGACCTTTGATCCATCTTAAGGTGGATACTTCAGACAAGGCTTCGTGACATTCTAGTACTAACCCTGAGTAAATTCGGAGTCTGTTCAGGGTGAGTAGTGCTTGTCTTCTATCTTGAGGAAAGCATGTTCCTTACAGTGATATTGTTTCTGGTAATTTCTTTTGTTGCTATGATAATTTTCGTTAGCTCTGTTTGAACCACACTGGCTCACAGATCATTTTATGTTTAGGTATAAGTATCTGGAGTATATTCTACATCCTGAGACTTCTTTTGTTTAAGAACCGTCGGTGTAGATATGAATAATACCTGCTACTTCCTGCTATTCTATTTGTTCTTTTATAACTTTATATGGCTTATAGAAGATACCTTTTGGTCAGATGAAGTCCATGTTCGCTTGAAGCAGTGGGAGCGTATCGAGTGCCTCTTGGCAAAAGCGACGTCTCGCCTCACCAGATCCTACATTAGGTTCTCTTCCAACCATGCGGAGGCGTTTCATTGTCGTCAGAGCAACCTCCTTGATAGAGGAGTGAGACTAAAAATGACTTCTATGGCTCTGGTCGTGTTGCTTTTATGGCTTCTGTTATGTTGAGACATGCTGTTCTTTAAGTTTGTTCTAGTTTACGGATTATTGTTAATTTTTGAGTTTGAGGGGAAAACCCTTGGTACGCCCCACGGTTCGGCGGTATTGTTCATAAGCAATGTATTATCCTGTGAAACTACATATTAAAAGATTTAAGAATTTTAAATAAATAAGTGACATTACTTGTTATTTTTTTGTTGTGAAAATAAGTTAGTTTGCTTACTGATAATTCTGTGGTCAATTGGATTAAAATGTGACAGGGGAGAAAATAGAAATTTAAATTGGAATATAGGTGACATCTGACTAAGGAAAAATCAAAATAATGTGTTTTAAATTATAAGAAATAACCATGATATACTCTTTGCTCAGACAGTAAAAATAAAACTAAAAATTACTTTGAATTGTATTAGACCCATAAAAATCTTTGATTGGAGAATTGAATATCTAGTAGCGTTTTAATCGGTTGTTAGGCAACGAATTTGTTAAACAAGGGACTCCATTTTGTCGTTTTTTTTGAGGAGATTTGTAAATTTTTGAATCTAAAATTAATTTAAAAGATTTTATTAAATAATTCATTCATATAATTTTCAATCTATTATTAAAATGTACAATAGTAATTAAGGATCAATTTAAGCTAAATTTCATGAAGAAAGACAGGTAAATAAACAAATTTACTCACCAGAAAAACTCATATCGAGACCGGCCATTAAAGGAAATCTGACCCTGGATTCTGGTTTATGCATAGGAACCAGACCGTGGATTCACCAGAGTGCAAATTGCCATGCACTATTGTAAGTGACTTTAAGTTTTAACTTTTCATTGTGAAGAAACCCACGAACACATCACACACCAATAAACTAAAGTATTTTATACTTAGAACAGTGATCATATTAAACTTTTCTAATAGTGAAACTAAAACGAAAAAAAGGTACTATTCATTTAATGACATTTTGTAGATCACCATCAGTGTGAGTTGTAAAGAAATCTAAAAATAATATAAAAATTGTTATATGTGGTAACTACCAAACTTCCTTCGTTATGAATATAATTTTTTCTATTAACCAATAGAGGGCGCAAATACCTACTATTATACTCCACGCCATTTTTTGTCCACTACAGTTAAGTCACAAAAATATCTGCAGATATATTTTTGGAAAATAAAAACTCATTGAGAAATTTATAATTTTCATGATAAGTAAAAAAAAAACAATGAGGATTTATTTTTAATTTAATATTATACGATTTATATTATAATTGTTTATAATTGTTTGGTTTTTATTTGGAAATTGAAATTTAAATAAATTTGTTAACTTGATTTTTATATAAATGAATTTTATTAAAAAAAAAATATATACAGGGTCAATAACAAAATTAATAGAGATAAACAAAAGGTAAATTAAACTTAAAATGATAATTTTATTGTATGGGAACCGACTCCTGGGATGAGAGCATATCATGTGAAATATTTGATAATTTGATTAGGGTATTTAATAAAAAACATAGCCGGAGTTAAATTAATTTTTATAGAAGGATATTAATTAGAAAAATTATTTAAATAAAAAAAATAAGGCGCTCAACAAAACAAGTAAAATTAAATATTGATTTTTTTTTTAAAAACAATAAAAAAAATTATTTAAATATAAAGATAATAAAAAAAACAATAAAAAAAATCAATATAGTATGTTCTTTTGACTCTGTTTTCTAAATGCGAGTTCCATGTTAACTTGATGTGAAAGGTCCTAGGTATTTCACCTCTGTTGCAAAATTTAGTTTTGTGTTCAGGAATTTTCTTGTGAAAATGACCATTTCTTTCTACTTAGGATTGATAGACAGTGAATGGTCCTTGCATTACTGTTCTATAATTTTTAGAGCTACTTGCAGTCTTTTGCAGAATATGTTTTCAAAATTCCCTGTTTGCAGAATGACCAGGTCATCTGCATATGCAACTGTGTAGAGACTGTCATTATTGAGGCGGTTGATGAGGGTGTCGATGACCATTTTCCACAGTATTGTGATTGCACCATTCCCTGTGTGACGGTTGGTATTTGAATATCTTTATAATTGTTAAATTAAAAAAAAAACTAAGTAATGTTTCCATTTACCAGACTCATCGGTAAATCTTCGTACATGATGTTAAATATTCAGCAGCTGAATAGCTTTCTGCATTCATGTAAATATGGATCCTTACTTAATGCTTGCCGATAAATCTTTATAATTTTCAAGGTTAAAAACGAAGTAATGGTCCTATTTAGCAGAATCACCGGTTAGTCTACTAGTATACAAATTTCCATTAAACTCGCGTATCACATCACCAGAAACTAACAGAACCAATCTACCTCATTTCAATTAGATACGATAAGTGGCACTGACCGGTGTCTAGTTATTAATTACTGTCCACTATATTATTCACGTAATGCCTTAACATGGGTACACAAAAAATAAGATTAAAACCAAACCAATATTTTTGTACAAATAAAACACCGGTGAGCCAATTATTGTCAATTGTATGGTTACCGGTAGGATACCAGTTAGAATTAGTTGACAGAAGTCTGAATTTTGATCCTTCCCTTCAGATCATTTCTGTTTAAAAGAATCGCAAAATACAGTATTTTTAATTAATAAAAATAATAGAAATGCTTTAGTTTTTTTTTTATTTTGATACCCTTGGTATTTTTCCTAACGAATACGGAAGCACTCTGCATTCGAAGAATTTATAACGTGAAATAGTACTAATTGTTAGTTTTTGCATAATTAATGAATTAAAATTCAATAACTCATGGGTCAAAAAGTCCCTTGGTCGTTTACAAAAGACAAGGTTATACAGTTTAACATTTGTTACAGTGATTTACATATTTCAACACGTCATGCAAATCCATTTACTAAAAACAGTGAGTTAATGCTATAAGAGACTGGTATTCGAGTATGTAGACAATTCAAGGCACTTGTATGATTTCATAAACGTCAAAACAAACGTTATAGAATTTTAAAAAGTAAATAATTAAGCTTCCTCTATACATATTGAAAGGCTGTTTCGAGTGGTTGGAAGTTAATTGGCAACATATTTTTAATATAGTCCAAAGTCATTCGTTTGTCAATTGGAGACAAATGTTATATTGTACCACCATTTGAAGGTCCTGCTACTTTGTCCTCTCAGGTGAAATTGACAGAACAAGATTCAGAATTGGAGATAAAAGTCACTTTTAATGAAACTGATAAGAGTGATAAGGAATTGAATGTATGTGAAAGTAACTCACCGCATATCGATTGCACTAAAATAAAAGTTTTTTCGTCGTAAAGCAAAATTTTATTCGACGTAAAGTAGTTAACTGGGATAAAATTTGTAGAAATATCAGACTTGAGTTTGAGTTTCGAAAAAATGAAAAACGAATTAGTTTATTAAATATAGGTCTATCTCTAAATAGAAGAAAACCAAAGACAATAAGATTAGTATCCTTGCAGATATCTAACAGCTCGTTAATATGGTTATCTTTAATTGATTTACCAGAGACAGCCATTTGAGAGCCCCAAACAAGAATAACGTAGTCACTTTTAGTCAATTTTTTCATTAGGTTGGAGTAATGCTTTAAAATACAGCTAAGAGTTGGCTTGTAGAGACGGTGACAATTTATATCAAATTAATGATATGTTAATTTATTAAAAAAATATAAATCCTTTTTCTTTCTCCTGGGATCGTCTGACTATGTAGCACCCACTCTATCACCTTTGTACCTTGTACAAGTTTGTACAGATCCTTGAGTGAGTGGGTTCTATACGTTCTTGGATCAACCTGGGGTTGTCCAAAAAGAGCCTGTCTTTTGCGATCTAGAGCTTCGCATTCGCACAGTATGTGTTTGGCCGTTTCTGGTTTCTTGTGACATAGTCGGCACATGAGTTCCCCATTGTACATGCCAATTTTGTTCAGGTGTCCCTTTACTGGGGCGCACCTAGTCATGAACCCTGTTATCACTTTCAACTGGTTCCCATTCATTAAGAGTAGTTCTCAAGTTCTTTTGGGACATGGTCTGCCTATGAAGGCTTTTCCATGTGCCTGTTTTAGGATGCTTCCCCAATAGTTGATGTTGTTCCCGAATCCAGTCATTCCGGTGTTTCTTCTGACCCTCTTTTTGCAAGTTCGTCAGCCTTTTCGTTGCCTTCGATCCCTTTGTGACCTGGCACCCAAAATAGTTTTACTCTATTTCGGTCTGCCAGTGTTCTTAGTTCTTCGATGCATTCCCATACCAGCCTCGACGTAACTTTCTGACTCGATATGGCCTTAAGTGTCGCTTGGCTGTCTGACATTATTTGAATATGCTGATTTTCGACAGCTGTTTCATTGTTTGTTTTTGCACATTAAAAAATTGCGTATACCTCGGCCTGAAATACTGAGGAATGTATTCCTATAGCATAGCTATGGTTAGTATCAGGATTTTTGGAGAATACTCCTGCCCCGGTGCCTTCCGCAGTCTAAACCCGTTTGTATACCAGGTTTATTCCTGTCGTTGGGCATTGGGCTCCCTTATGGTGATCTCCGCTCTTTCCTGTATTAAAACCTCAAAGGGAGTATTAAAAGAGTACCTCTTGGTTATGTGGTCAGATCTCATGTCTAGCACGTCTCCTGTCACTAACCTTGAGATACTCATGTGACCTGGCCTAATGTCAAGATTTCCCAGTGTATTCCCTAATCTGTAAGCACCTAATCTTGCCTCCCCTTGTATCACATTGTGAAGAGGTGGGAGTCCTATTAGTGCTTCCATTGCAGCAGTGGGGGTTGTTTTCATTGTTCCCGTTATTCCGAGGCAGGCAAGTCTTTGTACCTTGCTTAGCCTCGTTATTACTTTCCTTTGCTGTGTCTTTGGCCACCACACCAAAGCTGCGTATGTTATTATCGGTTTCACCACTGTTATAAAGCCAGTATACCATGACTGGTTTTAACCTCCATTTTTCCAAAGGATCGCCTTGCCATCATTAATGAGGTTTCCGCTCTCCTTGTGGTTCTTTCTAGATGCTGGTTCCAGGTAAGTCTCGAGTCAATCATAACCCCGAGATATTTTACCTCCCCCTTAAGCTGGATGCTTGCTCCATGTAGTCACTTTTAGTCTATTTTTTCATTAGGTTGGAGTAATGCTTTAAAATACAGCTAAGAGTTGGCTTCTATAGACGGTGACAATTTATATCAAATTAATGATTTGTTAATTTATTAAAAAAATATAAATCCTCTTACGTTAGCATAATTTCGTCTAATAATTTCCTTAGGGACTAGAACTAGTAATTTTTTTCTGAGAAGACAGTTCATTACTGTACGTACAATTGTCTGCTTCCAATGTACGAATCGTGTCTATCATCCGCTTGTTGAGTTCTTTCTTGTGAAACAATTAATTCTTATTCGCTCTTTTTAGTAATTGCCGCAATAACACCTATAGAGCTTAGGGTAAATAAACGCGAAAGACTACACTGCAGAAAAAAACGGCACTAACATCAACAATACAATCAGGATGAAAGAATCAGACCGTACGAGAAGAATGTGGAAAACTAAATGGAAGCAGGCTACGAACGTAGTACAAAAACCCTAATTTCCAACCTGGATAACTGGTTGAAATGCGAACATCGAAAACTAAATTATTTTCTTACCCAATTGCATTGCGGACACGGATCATTCCGCACGTATACCAAAAGGATCGGCAAAGCAGCAGACGCTGAATGCATGTACTGCGGGGAGGAAGATACTCCGAAACACACCGTTTTTGCATACATCCACTGAAACATGGAAAAGGCGGAGATAAGGCAGATAGGGGGCTTTCTAACCCCACAAAACATCGTGAAAAAATGACGGAAAACCAAAATAACTAGAATAATGTCACCAAATTTATAACCAGGGTCATGCAAAGGAAAGAATAAGAACGCGACTACTAGCAAATGGGCAAGGGTAAAAAAGCAACCAAAATGAGGACTGAAAGCCTTCACCCTAAAGTAATGCGTACTCTGGCAGTCCTGGGGTGGAATAAGGGCATACGTGGTGTTTTTAGTGGGTATTCACTCTGAATAACCGAGCAGCGAGCCTCACACTACCAACCGTAAGGGGGAAGTGTTCATAAGGCGAATTTTCATTACAAAAAAGGTACCGCATGTACGGAATGCTGCTATCAAAAGTTTGGTTTGGAAATATATTTTCTTCATGAGCGTATATCTCGAAAACCTAATAAGTGATTCAAAAAATATAATAAAAAATCGTTTTAAACAGTGTAATGTGATGTTATTATTTTATAAATGTTTATAGTGTTTTAAGCTCTACGATTTTGGGAAGTGGGTCAGGTTATTAAACAACTCATATGACTTTGAAAGAGAATATTGGACGCCACTATATTTAAAACTTTCTAAACTTGACAATCGATCAGTGATGAAAATATAGAAAACCACTGATCTTTATGATATTATAATTAAATAAGGTAGCGACAAATTCTAATTCACAGAGACTTATTTATTCAAATTTAAATGATTTATTGTGACTTATCTGAGGTATACAGGAAACAGGTAACAGGTAACTGTAGAGGCCTTCTTTACAAGGTAGTATTAAATCTTGTTAACTAAACTTCTTGATGTATTCTACGTTCTTCCGAATTTCTTAACTAGCAGCTAGTACGTTCTACTAAAATTTATGTAGAGACAGCTACTATTGAATCCTCGATATAGTTTCTATCGAACCATCTAAATCAATTCTTCAAGATTTCTTTAAGACATAAGACCATCTATATATAGCAAGGCTACAAGGAAAAAGGTAAAAATATAAAGAAGGGAATTAAGGAAAATTTATATAGGAACAAATAAGATGCTTTTTACTATCAAATGCATAATTTAAATTATTAAATGAATAGCTTCACAGAGACCAAAATAATAGGAAAAGAAAAAGTCCTATTTAACATATTTAAATATAGTAAAGCATATTATCTATTTCAAACAAAATAATATATGAAATTATATAAAACATGTGATATCTTGTGATTTTCAATGTGTTTTCATGTTGAGGTTATGTTTCAAATTTGACATTTTAATTAGACATTCTTGTACTAAATATATATTTTCAACAAAATATCGGTAGAAAACTTACCTTTTTAAATTCATATATGGCCATTAAAAAGATTTAAGGTAATTAGTACATCGGATGATAAAAAATAATAGATAATTAAAATTCTATAATCAAGTTGCTTGTCGACAGATAAAATGAAAATGACAATCTAAGTTTTGACACTAGACATAAACGACAAATGACGTTTGTGTAGAGATGTCTGGGTCAAATAACGATAACGGTGTCAACCGTTACAACAGATGGGATAAAACAAGAAACTGCAGAGTTGCCGGTGAGTTTTTAAGTTATCCTGACAGCACTGCAGCAAACAAATACCTGACTATGACTAGACAGAATCTGCGCCTAGTCACAGGCATTTAGACTGATCAATGCCAAGTACGGAAGCATCCCAATATCATGGGGCTGTCAGAATTCGCACTCTGCAGGGAATTCGAACAAGAAGATGAGACCACAGAGCATATCCTCTGCGATTGCTCAACACTCTCATTTATTAGAAGATTTGTTTTCGGTGAGTATCAGCTATAGACATGGGTAACGCAGCGCTGCGTTGCGTTATTGCGTTAACGCAGTTGTATGCGTTACGAGCGTTGATACACCAGTTGTTAACTGTATCAGCGCAACGCAATTTTCGGTACTGAGTCGAAAGGATCGCGAGTTGTTGGTGCGCCATGCGCCAGGCACTGATTCCGTTTTCCGTGACGAGTTGAGAATTTTAATTTACGTAATTGATGCTACTCGTAATGCAGATTACCCAAAATCTTTCAAGTAATTATGTTCTTTGCAACATGTCACATCATTTGTAGGATTGTAGGTCGAATTTTATGAATTTTAATCTTGTACACTGTCAATTTTTAGTTCTTTTCAATTTGATTGGCTACTAGTATACAAAATTTATATCCTTTTTATACAAATTGGAATTTTTGTATTTTTTGTAAAATCCGAACACAATGAAATAAAAAAATGAGTGCATTACACTGTTATATTTTCGTTTATTTTTAAACATATAATAAAAAAAATTTAGTTAAATTCCCAATTGCGTTATTGCCTTGAACAAAAGGCAGCCCGCGCTGTATAACACCGGTATCATTCGGCGCAGGCAGTGGTGTGACGCAATAACGCAATTGCGTTAACGCAATGAGTTGGCGCAATAGAGTGCGCCGGAGTTAGTGTATCAACGCAAAGAATTTTAGTGCGTTACCCATGTCTAATCAGCTAACACAGGCCGATATAAGAGAAGCACCTCTTGGCGTCGTTGTCAACTACATTAAATGTGTAGGCTGGCTAACGAGCTAGGAGGCGTTTATCATCTTAGGATTAAGTAAAAAGGGACCTAATGAGGCCTAAGTGCCATGGGCTAATCTGCCCACCACACGTTACAGATACAGAGATAGTTTTAAATGTATATTTTACTTATCTACCCATACCTCGCGAAAATGCATCTTATATTGAAACTTACTGCATAAAAATAGTATGCATTTCATACCTCTTTCTTCCACCTTAAACTAAGCCTATGACAACAAGTCAATTGCGAGGTTAGAAAGGGTAGAGATAACATAGGAAGCATTTGTCGCTGCTCAAATTTTGCCAAAACCGAAAAACTGGGTGGAAGGAGTAGGGAGATGGTCTGGGCCGGACTTAAATATTTGTATTGTAGTACCTAATTTTGGTAGGTATCAAAAAGATGAAAAATTATGAGACGTTTTTTTGACTTTATTTATTAGCACGATTCATTTATAATAAGGGCAATAACACTTTATCAATATATAGCTAGCTAAGGGCCGATTCCACCGTTGTGTCAAACGAAGTTAAAAATACTAAACGAAGATTAAAATGACATTGTTAATGTAAAAATGTCATTTTAATCTCCATTTAGTAATTTAAACTTCGTTTTTGTTAATATAAAAATGTCATTTTAATCTTCGTTTAGTATTTTAAAATTCGTTTAACAAAACGGCGAATCAAAGTTTATAAAATTATTGTAACAAAATAGCTGTTGAGACAAAAAGTTATCGAAATAGCCAAAGTACTTTTTGCTCGAATTACACACAAGATTTTTTCTACGATTACACCAAAATAAAATAAATAATTAAATTTTATTAGATAAATTATTTATGATTTAATTATTTACTGAAAATACCGTTCAATGATTTAAAATATTAGGAAGTCAAGCTATTTATGTAACCAGTTACAAAATGCCTTATTTTGTGTAACGAGTAAATATTTGCGGGACGAGCGGAGCGAGGTCCCGCAAAATGAACGAGTTACACAAAACGGCATTTCGTAACGTGTTTACATACAAGATTTTTTCTAATTTTGACTTGAATATTTATAAAATTGTGTTGAAAAATGATTCACTATCATTCTTTTCAAATATTTCAGAAAATTGTTGTATTTGATTACCCTATGACGTTTTTTTTTTTTCAATAGTAATAATAAAAATAAGGGACATGTGCAGTGTTGCCGATCTGATTTTGGACATTACCCGCAAGAAATTAAAAAAAAAAAACATTTTTACCCATTATCCTTAAAAGAGTACGTCAAAATTTTACCCACAACATTTCTGGGCAGTTTTCAATAACGGTGTTCAATTATTTAAAAAATATGCATTTTACAGCTTCTCTTTTTTTGTTTTCTTTTTTGTTGTTAAACGTAATGTCATATTTTCAAATGTGAAATGTCACTATTCATTACATTTTTTTCGATATTTGGTTTTTTTCGATTTTTCGATTTTTCGTTTTTTGGATTTTTGGATTTTTGGATTTTTCGATTTTTTATTTTTCGATTTTTAGATTTTTCGATTACTCAATTTTTCGATTTCTCGATTTTTCGATTTTTCAACTTAAAAACCAAAAAAGAGGCAGTTTTATTTATTTTAATTTTGCAACTGGTACATAATTAACTTTTCGTAATCAGTTGCATAATGTTCTACTTTATGCAACTGGTTGCATAAAGTAGATCGTTTTGACACTTGCTGCGATTACAAAATATATTACTTTATATGTCAAAATTAGAGAAAATAAAATGTAAATTAAATGGATAGATCCCATATTATTATAGAGCAGTGTTTCTCAAACTTTTTTTGCGACGGAACCTTTTTGAAAAGCGAAATATTTGACGGAGCCCTAAACACATAAAAGACGTAATTTAAAAAAATATTTTTCAAATTTTTTTCATTTTGACAATATTACTGCCCATCTACGTAGTCTGTTGGCTGAAATTTGGGGTATACCTCTAGCTGGGTTAAAAATAGTTACCAGAGGTAAGTGATCTGTAACTAGGATAAAGAAATGTCCATATAATGTCCATATAAATATTCATTAAATTTATTTAAGCCAAAAATTATTGCAAGGCCCTCTCTTTCAATTTGGGAATATTTTTGTTCGGACTTTGATAAGGTACGCGAAGCAGAAGCTATAAATTTCTCAATATTTTTTTCAAAAACATGACTTATTATGGCCCTTATTCCCACATTTGATGCATCTACGATTAATTTAATCGGCAACTCAGGCCGAAAATGCACAAGAACATTATTTGTTGTTAATTTATTTTTGATTAATTCAATTCCAAAGAGTCCTTGCAAGAATTATCCCAAATCCATTTCACCCATAAAAAATAAAATAAAAAAAGTCCTCAAGCAATATCATATTCTCCATCCTCTTAGTAACTTAAAAAAAGGGCCTTTTAAAAAAAAGTCCTCAAGCCAGGTACCTCCATTTTGTGGCGATAGTACTGTTTTTTTATTATGATTATTTTCTTCGCGGAGCCATCACAAAGCCTTTGCGGAGCACACTTTTAGTAACACTGTTATAGAGACATACTAAATAAATAGTTTTGAAAAAACTATTGAAACCAGTTGTGAAGTTTGAAACGAATAAATTGGCAATTAAATTGATATTTTTGTATTTGATTGTATGTTACTCTTTCCACTTCCTGAAAAAAGATTCCCCATGAAACAAGAAATAGAAAACAGTTTATAATAATAACCTTTATTTTCTACTCATAACATGTACCAATGACCAAGTTCGATTCTGTTTATATTCAAATCAACAAATATGGACGTCGACAGAATCTTTGAAAATTAATATCTCACCGAAATAAATGTAAGTTTCTTTTATCTTCGTGACATTTCGCACTTTTATTATAAATAAAGCTTTTTACAACACATCTTGGCATTTTCAACGTTAATTTCCAAAATTTTAGTCAGTAAAATACCAAATTAATTCTCGTTGACACATTAAATTTGGATGGACAATGCTCTGACATGTGATGTTCTCAACTGTGATTGGTGGGTGTGAATAATTTCGAAATGGGATTATGCGCAGTGTATTATGTTCCATCTAAGGTTTGTATAATCTAAGATCGCGACACACTTTTCAGATGAAAAGTAGATCTTATATACAGAAAAGTTGGCCACCCCTGCTTTATAACAATGCAATGATATTACTAAAGTTATATACTGTAACAGTGTTTTTTAATGGTTACAAAAATGTTTCTAAAACTATTTTATAATAATAATGACCTGCAATATTTATAGAACTTTTTATGGAATGAATGTATTCTAAAAAATGCGACTTAGTGTTAATAGAACAAAACTTGTTTGTTATGTAAACGTTCGTAATTATAATAGTAGCAATTGTTACTTTCACTTTACACGTCAAAAGAAGTGGTATATACCAGCTACATACAGTGTCGGTTATAAAACGTTTTCCAATACACTTCGCACAAGTGCATGTAAAAACTACAGAGAGTTAGCATTGGAACAAACAGGAAACTAATAATATCAGCATTTTCAGTCTATACAACCCGACCGTGTTGTAACGATTTTCGGGATGTATATACTGGCAATGCTGATTTTAGTCGTTTTCTGCTCGCCCTAATGCTAACTCTAAGTAGTTTTCACATGTAATTGTAACACCCACCGTCACTTAGAAAGTAACTGTTGTCACTAAATAACAAGGTAGTGGCCAAAAGGACTCTAGTCATCAAGGGGGGTACACTGTAAGTGTAAAGGCAGCGACTGTCACCAGCCACAGTCAGGGTATAAGGTCCTTAGAGCTTATCCACTCTCACCGTGACAAAAAAAAAGAAAAAAGAAAAAAATAAAATAATAGGTTTTAAATAAAAGAATTTTCCCCGTGATGAATAGTGCGAGCGGGTTAAGGAAATAGTTTGGCAAACTGATAATAGGCACCTATAGTCCTTACTCGGGGGTAGGTTCGCCGGGGCTTCGCAAAAGTGCCCGGAGTGTCTTTTGACAAAAGGGGAAGGTAGACCTGATGAAGATGGAATATATTTTGGTTAAGAATTAAAAAAGAATATCTAGATAATTATTCAATTATCTAACTCTGAATTTTGATAGATAGCTTATCTGGACTAGGGGTTGTCCCTCTTTATGAAACTCGGGCTGAACTCAACAACTCGTAACACACATAAGATAAAAACAGGTGAACGTTTAACAACTTAATATATTTAGCTCAGTATATTTAAACATGTAACTATTGTAATCATAAAAAAAAACGATCAAGTAATACAATATGTTTGGAGGTACAAGATCCATCTTGAGGTTCTCGCCTGATTCGGTAAATCAGTCGACGATAATAAAGTACCGTTTACTAATGTAAGAATAGATAGAAAAAAAAAACGCGTTCAATAGGCGATACTGTATATGTTACTCTCTTTCACTAGCAATTGCGCCAGTTTTAAAAATGTATAGAATATAATTTGCATTAATTATCTCTTAAAACTTAATTTATTAATGCTTTAACAATCCTTTTGCACAGCGCACATTTTAAATTTTATTAAACATAAAAAAGCTCTATAGTTAACATTTAAGAACCAACTTATTCTACTTTTTATTGTTTCCATTATGGATACATTTAAATATAAGAAAATTGCTTTTCTCGTATTTATCGGTGGCGCTTAAATAAACATGACGTAAATAAATCGCTGGTTTTAATGTCAAATAAAATAAATCCATTTCGTAAAATAACACCTTCCAGGAACAATTCCAAAATGACATCGATAAAAAATATTATTGCCATTTTTTATTTGTTTAGAAATTTATTATGGCTGAATGGGGCCGTAAAATTTTTTCTAATTTCGAATACGTTTTAAGTAAGGTTTGTTATCTAATAAAATTTTATTGTCAAATAATACTCCAATAATTATTGTAACCAGACTGTAATTCTATCATAGACGGGGATTACAATATTGTTTCAAAGAAATGTAACTTTAAAATGTTTAACATTAAAAAATATACAGGTTGAATTGAAAAAGTGTTAAGGGATGTCCCTACATAACTATTATTTATACAGGATTTATTAAAAAATACTGCTTAATAAATACTTACTTTGCCTTTATTTGTAATGTGACTATCTGTATCTGTAACGTGTGAAGGGTGGATTAACCCACGGTATTTTAGGCCTCACTAGGCCCATTGAGCATGCTCCTAAGTAGATAGATATCTCCTAGCTCATGACCCAGCCTACATATTTAATGTGGTTAACAATGTCGCCTTATGTCGGCCGGTGTTAGCCAATTCTCGCCGAACAAAAATCTTCTAATAAATGAGAACGTCTGACAATCGTAGAGAATATTATGCTCGATGGTCTCATCTTCTTGTTTCTGCCCCCTGCAGAATGAACATTCTGAGAGCCCAATGATATGGAGATGTAATTGGCAATGTTCAGTTAACATACCTGTAATCAGACGCAGATTCTGTCTAGTCATGTAATCAGAGAAGCTTTCTTGATGTCAATATCAAGGCTAAAAATGACTTCCATGGCTCTGGTGGGTGTGGATTCATGGCTCGTGTTATGTTGAGATGCTGTTCTTTGAATTTGTTCCAGTTTGCGTATAAATGTAAATTTTTGGGTTTTGAGTATCTAGACAACTGCAACGTGTATTAGCTTAGGTCTTATGATAGCTGTGTAAGTCCATGCGATGACTCTGGGGGAGAAACCCAGGTGCATCCCATGGTTTGGCAGCATTGTTTATAATCATTATATGCTTTTTTAACTCCCTTTTCTAAGCGTGAGTTTCATGTTTACTTGTTGTCAAAGGTGAGACAAGTGAAGCGCTTGATGACGTCTTCGAAAAGCCGATATAGAAAATTCTAATATAAAAGTGTAAGCTCGAATCTTTTAGATATTTACATCAAAGGATAATATAAAAAAGTTTGTTGTCATCTTGGTATCGGAGGAAACCTTTCAAGTTTGAAAAACGTATTTATAGTTACGGTTTATTTACGCAAGGCTCAGTTTTTTGTATTATATTAAAAAAATGTTATTAAAGAAAATAGTTTATTGCAGTCTATCTGACAGTGGAATGTCCTGGCATCAAGCAAACTTATTTCTCTTAACTTTTGATATAAAAAATATCTGAAAGTTTCAAGCTTCCGCTTTTATAACAAAATTTTCCACACAGGATTGTTTTAGACATTGTCGTCAAGGGCTCCATCGCTGCAGGAACCGCAGCAAATAATTTCTATGTTTCACAAGGTGTTACCATTTAGATTAATTTTGAGTTATAACCATCAGTTTACAAACTGATACTGGTGAAGCTGTTTCAACCCCTTAAAGAGTCCCTTACCCATAAATAGATAGCTGGATAATTTTGTATTGTTTATATCACTAGAAAGAGACACAAGCATCTTGTTAACATATATACAATAACGTTTTTTATAATATCGAAAAATTACTTAATGCTCTGTTAATGGTAAAAACATTGAACCCGAAACAATTCACCTACTGAGACTTTGAATATAATGACTGTATAACGAAATGAGTGTTGACAGCCGACGGGTAAAACGAAACGAGATGTCTTTAACAGTACATGTTGGCGATAGTTTGAATACAGAGTTGTGTAACGAGAAATTTTTAGTTGATTCTTATGTAAGTGAGCGTGGCTTACTAACGTTCTTTAGTATCGACTAGAATTATTGGAATTATTTTTAACTTCAGTGAGATACCCCCTTTTCCAAGATTGGAACATAAATGAAAATGGTGAATAATCATTAATTAATTACATAAGCAACTGGCAATTTTGAAAATTTCAAATCTGGTATATCCCGGATCTTGTATATGTTTCTTCTGGTTTTTCGTTCTTGCAATTCTTATACTGTTTGATTTTCGCCGTTTACTTCTCTCTTATTTCTTCTGCGTGCTGTAAATTTTTTTGTCATTATTTCTTTTAAATTTAAGTATTTTTCTAGATATCCCTTGAAAATCGGTTTCATATATTTTAACCTCTAAAATGGTCGAGTGAGGTCCCAATTTATAATTTTGACTTTAGCTACTCAGGGCACTTCATCTTTACCTGGACATACCTTAATTATTTTTTCTAAAGGAAAACCTTAATATTTTTTACTGTCATTTCCTTTATAAACTATTTCATTAACTTCTATGGAATTTTGTTTTCTTTGACCAGCGTTGATTAATTAAGCTAAGTATTCTCTTCTGAATCATTGTCTAATATTGTCTCGAACATTCTGTATATTCTATCAATAGCAACCAAACCTTATCATTTAGTAAAGTAGGGGGATTTAGAGGAATACAGTTGTCTTCTTCAGTATGGTATGTAAGAGGTGAGGAATTGACATCGGCTTCTGTGTCATACAAAATTGTCATTATCTCTTTGTAACTAGATGAACCTCTTTCTAAATTTGTTCGAATTATATCCTTAACAAGTCTAACCAAAATGTACCAGCATCCTCATCACCAACATACAGTGGGTGGATTTAAAATCCATTTTATTTACTATATATTTATATTTTCGGTGATTTTATTCCAGTCTATTTGATTTAAAATATTACTGGCACCAACACAATTGAAGTCATTATCCGTATTTATTAATAAAACTTTTAATCTTTTTGTTAAAAATTGCCCCAAAGCCATTTTAAAAATATCAGTTAAAAGTTATTGTACCAATTCCAGGTACACCGTTTTGAATACTTCACAAGTAAATAAAACAATCAGATACAAGGGTCCAGCCAAATCTACTCCTGTGATTTGAAAAATAGCTGTACAAGTGGGCATATCTTTTGTCAAGGGTTCAAACTGGGTATCTGCACTTTTAATGCTATATCTTCTATAAATTAAACATTTGGATATCACCACTTTACCAGTTTTCCTTGCTCGTAAAATCCAGAACTGTTTGCTTAATATAAACTGATCGAAAAAAGTTAAGGATATTGGATATTCACTATAAAGGAATTCTTATAGAAAAAAATGTGATGTAACTATTAATACCTAGGTCAATTGCGTTTAAAAAAATGTTGTTTGTAAACATATAAAATTGTACCCAAATAGATAAAAAGCATTATTATAAAACACACTTCGCCTGAAGCACAAACAGGTTGACCCAAAATGCCAATGAAAACGAAAAACGGCGTTTTGTTGGCGTTTAATAGTTCATTAAAAGCCCGCTTGATTGAAAATCTTAGCTGATCCTTTTTTCAAGATAAGTGGATTTTCACATTTTCATAATTTTCCATCATAATTAACCCGAAAACGCCCAATCCACCAAAATTTTCTACCCCAAGTTTTTGTTCTCGAGGCCCATGTGATGGTAGTTACAGCTCTTGAGAGTAATCATTTTTACCCCTGAGAGGCTTTTTTCACGAGAAAATCGGTCAAACTGGGGCTTTTCGAGTGTGTTTTAAAGTGGTATCCGCTGTAGGCTTAATCCACTGCCAAAATAAAAATGAAAACGAAAATAAAAATAATAATGTAATGAAAACTACTGAGGCATGTTTTAATAAATGCTGTGAAAAAAAGTCCGCTTGAATGAAAATCCTAGCTAATCCTTTTTTCAAGATGGGTGGATTTTTTTTGTTGCTTTTCTGGTAATCTTTCTACTAAACTCAAGACGTTTTCACGGGCATTAAATGAAGAAGGACCTGCGTCACAATAATGACGCAAACCTTTGCCAGTTTTCTGAAAACACTCATTGCAAATGTTCATGGACGTTATCTTTTCAGTATTACTTTGTCCACTTGTAGACGAAAGATCATGATATGAAGCAGCTCCATAAAGACCACAATTTTGACCTATTATAGTATCAAAAGTACGTACATTACCTTTGCCTTTAACTATATTAGAATGACCTCTGAATCGTGCCGTTGGAAATATAAAACAATTCCAGTCAGAAGTTGTCCTGGTTCTAGTTTCTTCTGCTAAATGCATGTCCTCATAATTAGGCATTGTTGGAAGTGGCCTGTTTAGATTACTTTTCTTTGATTCTATTATAGTTCTTCGACAAGTACTACAAATGCTAACATGAAATTTAGAATTAGACAGGTTAAACTGATGGTCTATATGCTGTTTAATTAAACCAGTAAGATTTTCAGTAATTGAAAATTCTGATCTTCGACGATTGGCAACAACGATTTTTTTACCAGATGGTACACATACTTTTTCTTCGTGATCGTATTTATAATCTAAGTGAGTTGATAGGATATTTTTTCCATGTTCTTGGAGACCAGAGATAACAACAAGATAACATTTTTCAAGAGAATACTTGTTACTAATATAGCGGCTATGAAATGAAAATTCATTTATGATCTACAGATTCGATTTTCTATTGCGCGGGAGTGCCCGGTGTGTACCATGCGCTGCATAGCTGTGACTCTTATTACTAATTTTTTGTTATTTGATTGATCGATAGAGCGAGCTTGGCGCTTGATCACGTATATGGACACGAACAAAAACGCACACACACACACACACACACACACACACACACACACACACACACACACACACACACACACACACACACACACACACACACACACACACACACACACACACACACACACACACACACACACACACACACACACACACACACACACACACACACACACACACACACACACACACACACACACACACACACACACACACACACACACACACACACACACACACACACACACACACACACACACACACACACACACACACACACACACACACACACACACACACACACACACACACACACACACACACACACACACACACACACACACACACACACACACACACACACACACACACACACACACACACACACACACACACACACACACACACACACACACACACACACACACACACACACACACACACACACACACACACACACACACACACACACACACACACACACACACACACACACACACACACACACACACACACACACACACACACACACACACACACACACACACACACACACACACACACACACACACACACACACACACACACACACACACACACACACACACACACACACACACACACACACACACACACACACACACACACACACACACACACACACACACACACACACACACACACACACACACACACACACACACACACACACACACACACACACACACACACACACACACACACACACACACACACACACACACACACACACACACACACACACACACACACACACACACACACACACACACACACACACACACACACACACACACACACACACACACACACACACACACACACACACACACACACACACACACACACACACACACACACACACACACACACACACACACACACACACACACACACACACACACACACACACACACACACACACACACACACACACACACACACACACACACACACACACACACACACACACACACACACACACACACACACACACACACACACACACACACACACACACACACACACACACACACACACACACACACACACACACACACACACACACACACACACACACACACACACACACACACACACACACACACACACACACACACACACACACACACACACACACACACACACACACACACACACACACACACACACACACACACACACACACACACACACACACACACACACACACACACACACACACACACACACACACACACACACACACACACACACACACACACACACACACACACACACACACACACACACACACACACACACACACACACACACACACACACACACACACACACACACACACACACACACACACACACACACACACACACACACACACACACACACACACACACACACACACACACACACACACACACACACACACACACACACACACACACACACACACACACACACACACACACACACACACACACACACACACACACACACACACACACACACACACACACACACACACACACACTATGGTGAAAAATTACGAAAAAGCGGAAATCCACCAATTTTGAAAAAAGGATCAGCTAGGATTTTCATTCAAGCGGACTTTTTCTTCACAGAATTTATAAAAACATGCCTCAGTAGTTTTCATTTCATTATTATTTTTATTTTCGTTTTAATTTTTATTTTCGTAGTGGATTAGGCCTTCAGCGAATACCACTTTAAAGTTTAGTTTTGTTTGTATGTTGCTAAGCGCAGTTTGCAATATTGTGGTTATTCTGCTAACAAGAAAATGAATAGACGTCATATAATGGTAGGGGAAGCAAATCAAGCTATTGGGTTGCTTCTTGGAGGTGCGCGACAGATCGATGTGGCTGATCAGTACAATGTCTTTTAAAGTGTAATTTCTCGACTTAATAAGCGATTTTATGGGACTGTCATGGACAGGCATAGGGAGGGTAGACCAAGATCAACAAATGCTAAGGAAAACCAAAGATTGGATTCTACAACAAACTACACGTTGCACGTCGGGTCGATGGTGTAGCGGTCTATCGCGCTTATATTCATTTATAGGCGAGTTTATTAGTCCGAGACTGCTGGGCTTCGAATCCCAGACCGGACCATGTGGATTTTTAATTAAATTGCATGGTTCGATTTAGGATTTGATGTGTGCCGTATTAATATAAATTAAATTTCTGTTGATATGACATGCAGATTATAAAATCGCCATACATTATCGTCTCGATGATGGTGGGTGAGGTTTTTCGGGTTTTCCTCACCTGTAAGTCAAATGGCACCATCAATCATCCTTAAGTCGCCCCGGAGCGCCACAACAAATAATAATAATAGCCGTCCCTTCCCCTACACAAGTCGTTCAGTCGACTTCAGGGGTTGAAATTCACTCGTAAGGGGGTGAATTAGGGAGAGTATTATTATTATTATTACCTTTTCGCTGCCAGCCAAATTCGTATTACCCCTCGGAAAGGCCAACTGGAATGATGAATGGCGCACTGTGATGTTCAGTGATGGAAGTCGCTTTTGTCTTCGTGCTGACAGACGTGCAGTTCGTGTCTGGAGACCAAGAAATTCAAGAGTTATTGATCATTATGTTCAAGAAGTGCATTCATTTGGAAGTAGAGGTGTAATGGTCTATAGTGGAATTTTCTACGGAGGTCGAACGGAGTTGTATGTTTGTGAAGGTACCGCGACAGATGAAATTTTTGCCCACGACATTATTGATAACTTGGTCAATGATTATCGCTAGAAATTCAGCCCAATTTCAGATTTCTAGATGATAACGCTCGCCCGCACAGAGCCAGAGTTTTACATTTACCATTTGCCATTGCCCCCGCTTTCTCCTGATTTAAACTGCATCGAACATGCCTGGCACATGTTGGGAAGGGAATTTATTGCCAATCAACCTTCTATTTAGGACGTAAGGTCACTGAGGCAAGTTCTTCTACATCTGTGGGATACCTTGGATCAAAATGATTTGGATCATTTAATTTAAAGTATGCCTCGCCGAGCTAAAGCAGTAATAGCCAATAGAAGTGGAATTACACGCTATTAATAATTTTTTTCTTTTTGATAATTTTTTTATTTTGTTACAGTATTAAAGAAAAGTTGCCTGTAAATTCTAATTAAAACCTTTTTTCAGTTAAACAAATGTGCTTCATTTTTAAAAAAGATATGAGTAAATGTACGCTATACAACTTTTTTTAAAAACATGTTTTTCTCAGTGAATTCACTATATCCTTAACTTTTTTCGATCAGTTTATATAGTAATAATTGTATAACTATGAATATTGTACTGATATTCTATTAGCCTATTGACAATTTCGTTTTTAAACGATAGTAAAATTGGAAATTGATTATCTTTAAAATGAACTAATCTAGTTTTTATTCTAATAATACCATTTTCATCTTTAAAGGTTTCCAAGTTTTTCATTATTTTCAACTCTAGCAGATCATAATTTTTAATTTCACATATTAGTATTAAAGTGTATACATAGCAGCAGGTTGAAACCAATGACATACAGAATTATTTTTCACAAGGTGATAATTTTATTCAAAATGCATTGGAATATTATTTTGTTAATTCTTAAAATAATTAAACCATGTGTGTTTTTTTTATTTACTTCTAGTATGTATGAAGAATAAAATAATTTTAATTTAGTTTTTATTATACCATTGTTTTGTGGTAGGAATAAGAAATTTCTCCGTTAAAAATTTAAAATCCATATATCTAATGAATTATTAGAAATAGTTGATAATGCTAGAGATTTAGTTATTATTATTAATGATCTTCGATTAATATTTGGATCTATATTATTATTCTACAACCTTTTTTCTCCACCATTGTATTAGGGATTTTCGGTCATCGCTCGACCATCTACTTTCTTATTTTATTACAGTTCGGATCCAGAAAATTGTGATTTCGATAATAATTCACGGGAAGCTCCGCCTTCCTCTTCCCGCAGGAATTTCGGAGGCGACACGTGAAAAAGAATCCAATATATTATAATCTGTGAATGTGACATATTTCCTCAAAACAAATCCCCATGAAAATAACGGGAAAATAACGTTTTTATGCCAACGCAAAAAACCTCGGAATGAAAATAAATAACAGTTTCTGCGACAAGGCGAATCTAGAAATTGTAAAATTTTGGGGAATCGCGTCAATATATTATAATGTTGACTGCGACACGTACGCGAAGGGACAATCAAAATCGATAGAAACACAATTATTATTCTTTCACAAAACATCCTGACATAGATAGCAGTTTTTTGGTTTTAATTGACATTATCAATTGCATAGTTGAGGAATATTGGCCACAAAAAACTTTGCCACCATAAAAAAATCCTGAAATAAATTAAGACAGCCAAGATATTAAAAATTACATTGACTAACAAATAACTTAAGAATAAAATTTTATAAAAACTCCATTAATAAAAAAATTGGTTGAAATTTTAAAACAGGAAACTGGTACAAAATGTACAAAAATCGTGAGCTGACTTTAAATATAAGATACACTTGTTTCTGCCACTGCCATTTTCTTTTCTATATAGTCGTTAAGGCCAAGTTCAATTTCGTTTGACATATAATCACGATTTTTTTTAGGTTAGAAAATTGCATTATCGATTTTTTCATCCGAAGTAATACAAGACGTCACTTTAAATTTCTATCTCCTTATGTCAACAAATATGTAACACGATGAATTTATAAAACGTATGTCACTAATGAATATGTGGCGGCAACTGACGGCAACACTGTCAGCTACTCCATGGCTACTAGAGTACATACAGGTCCGGTATAAGCCATATATAAATGGAAAATAATAATTTAATGTTTTGATTAAGTTAAATAAAATATTAAAATTAAATGTTTATTTTTAAGTAAACGACATTTTTAAATGTATACGTCTTCAATCAAAAATAATATAGGCTAATATTCAAGTGTATACGAGGGTACTGGACAAGAGATAATTTTACCCTTTACTCCAGTTTTTTGTAAAATAGATATTTGTGTACCAAGGCTGTATTTTGGCCGAATTAGACATATGCGTTCGAGTCTAAGCTAGTTCTGGTTAAGTATAAGAGTAATAGGCAAGAAACGTGTGTTCAATCAAATTTGACATCGAGATAGATATCACATAAGCAGGTGTACTGAAGATGAACTTTGCAGGACCAAGCATCAGATAGGTATAACACTTGATATTCTGAAAACTATGCATACTACACTGAATAAGAACGAATGGAAGTGTCAGAAGGAGGCTAAAGGCAAAAAATAGACGGAACAGAGCCGAATAGATAGATAAGTAATATTTTAGACAGGAGAGAGTTGATGAGTGTTATAAATATAGTTAATTTATAAATGTATTTTTAATGTATAATTTCAGTTTATTTTCATTTTTGGTATAAAACTATGGCTGACATAATAAAACTCTTAAAAGTATATATATTTTTAATCTTTATTACTATACATTATTTAGTTTTCATTTATTCTCTCTGACCTAGGGAAAAGGTTAGAAAACCCTGGTCATAATTGTTTACAATGTTGGTGTTCCTAATGATGCAAAACATTACAGAGGAATGATACTTAGCCGATGAAATCTCATCGAGTTCACGCATGACGTATTGTGGTATGGAATATGGTTATCTCCGATGCATCTGCAGATTTAAATTTATTTTTGCTTACTGTTTTCTATCAACTGATACCCCAAATTTATACAAGCCACGTCTTCGCACCACAATGTGACATAGCATCAAATCCGCTTAATCTCCTACCATCACTATCTCCTACCACAGTATCAAGGATATTCTTGGTGTAGCTGATCATCATGTTTCGAGTCATTGAACCTAAAAAATAACAAATATCAATAAATAGAATTCGGAATTTATTCCAAAAATATTTTTCTTTGGGAATTATATAGAATTTCTCGTTAATATACTGACAAACTTTTAAAGGTGGTAGGTGCATCAAAATAAACATTTTTTTGCTTGATAAAATAAAAATAATTTTATTGCCCAACAAATTAATCCATTTACAGAACATGAATGATACATGAAATAAATGTTAAACATAATATTTCGACAGAAAATAATTTTAGCAACAGCAAGAAAAAAAAAAGAAAGAATCCTAAATACATTAGCTACAAATTAGTACAACTAATGGTCGAAATAAATATCCCAATCAGAACAAAATTAATTAAAATTTGAGCACATTAGCATTATAGGTGAATTCCTTCCCAAGTTCGTTCAAATACTTGCTGTATAAAATGTTTTATGATATCTAATGGCTGTTTGGGGAACATTAAAATTTATTTAATTTATCAAAAATAGTACATCAATAGTGTTATGTAATATTTTATAAAAAAATGTAACACTGGAAACTACCCTTCTATTTTCGAAAAAAAGCAAAGATTCTTCAATACCTCATCTATTTTAAAAGAAAGGTACTTGAGAGATCGCCGCTGAACACTTTCCAATGATCTTTTATGAATATTGTAAATAAGGTTCCAGATAAGAGATGCATATTCTAGCCTGGAACGAACTAAAGAAAAGTAAAGGGTCTCCAAGCTTTAAGAGTTTGTAAAAGAACGAGTATTACGAATCAAGAACCCTAAGCTTTTCAACGCAGAAGCAACGGCATTTTCAATATAATCCGAAAAAGTAACTTTTTGGTTGAATAATATACCTTAATCTTCAATTTGTGCACAAGTCCGATAAAGGTAGGCTGTTAAATAAATATTCAAACTCCACCTTGTTAATACTTCTAGTATAGGAACATACTTTACATTTAGAAACATTCATAAACAGCTTGTTTTCATTACACCAATTTTTAACGATTCCCAAAGTAACAGTCTTGAATTGATGAGATTGAGGTAAATATTTTTAAGTCAGCAGCGAACAGCAGGTTAAATTTATTGCCAATTCATTTATAAATATACTAATAGTGGCCCCAGATTGGAGCTCTGTGGAACTCTAGATGTTGCTGTGAGGGGTGAAGATGAAAATCCGTTGTAAAAGACATAATTAAAACGATAATTTAGGTAAGATGAAAATAATCTCAACAGCGACTGATCAAACCCTAAGCTTTCCAACTTCCTTTCAAGAATATTATGATTTGTAATTATTACAAAATACTTTACGGGCGGGTTGTACAAAAAATATTCTAAACATATTTTAACTAACAAGAGTTTTATTTTTAACTAGTTATATTCAAAAACAAATGTCATTTTTAAAACTATGTTTAACAATCACCAATGAGTATACAACAAGGTTCACAGTTTAAACTAAGTCTATATTTTAACTGCCTATTGTACAACCCGCCATATGTACAATTAAAAATTAATTGTATTTCTTTAAAATGCACTTGATTGTGTTGATCAAAACCATTCGATAAAAAAATTAAAAAGTATTGGTATAAAGGTGGTTTTTATATCTATGCTATAAAGCATGCAT
Organism: Psylliodes chrysocephalus; assembly: GCA_927349885.1. Lineage (NCBI taxonomy): Eukaryota > Metazoa > Arthropoda > Insecta > Coleoptera > Chrysomelidae > Psylliodes > Psylliodes chrysocephalus. The sequence goes on from OV651818.1 coordinate 18,866,737, forward strand.
TGGGGCAGCATGTAGATTATCTAAGTATCAGGACAGATATATTAAAATTAAATAACATATGTAGTGGGATTCTCATCTTTCAGTACGTCTCCTATCGAAACTCCTATCTTTGTTCGACAGACAGCGATTTTGATGTAATGCCTCTCTCTATTCTGTATGTAATGTGTCGAGTTCGCACAAAAGAATCACTGTCCTGATCAGAAGAAATTAACCACATCAAAGGAAGAAAATTAGGTCCCCTGTTATTTTTAATTTATATTAATGATTGTTGATGTCGCAATAATCAATATGACTGAAGAAAGCGGACTGTATTTGAATGAAATGAAACCCACCATTGGAAACTATTCTTGTATATATTAACGTATTTACAGTTATAATGAAAAGGTACAATTTTAGAGTCTGACAATCTAATCTAATAATAATGTCAACTTCTTCGTAACTAGGGTTTTTTAAGGACGAGCGGCGCCTAACACATTATTAAAGGGTTCAACCCCAACATGCCGCCCCCCTTGAAAGCTCTGCCTTTCAAAACCAAATGCGTAAACTAAGAACTTGATTAATAGTTTTAAACTAACTATCCTCTTCCGAGTCTATCGGCAAAACACAGATTCGAGTAACTGCTCGTTTCAACAGGCCATGTGAAGTTTTCACGGTTACCACCCGGCATTGACCATCATTTCCTGGATGTAGCGTGACTATTCGGCCCATTTCCCATTTAAGTGGCGGTAAATTGTCTTCTTTTATGACGACCAGTTCTCCTACACGTATGGGCTCCTTAGACAACCTCCACTTACTTCGCTGTTGAAGACGTGTTAAATACTCTCTGGACCATCTTTGCCAGAAATCTTGGTTGATACGAAGAACTAATTTGTATCGGTCCTTATATCCTATCCTGACCTCCTTTATATCTTCTTGGGGTAGCGATGCTAACGAAGAACCGATTAAGAAGTGACCCGGTGTTAACGTATGTAAGTCTTCCGGGTCTTCCGTCAATGGAACTAACGGACGTGAGTTTAGACATGATTCCACCTGAGTTATTACTGTAAGCAATTCTTCAAAATTTAGTCGTTGCTCCCCAACTACTCTCTTTAGGTGATATTTAGCCGACCTTATCACAGATTCCCACAACCCCCCAAAATGCGCCGATCGTGGTGGAATAAAGTGCCAGTTAATCTGTTGACTAGCAAAATGTCGCTGAAATGCAGTTTGAGTGTCTGAATTTTGTAAAAATCGGTTTAGCTCTTGTAGTTCATTTTTGGCCCCTACAAAGTTTGTAGCGTTATCACAATAAATGTTTGAACTTAAACCGCGTCGAGCTGAAAACCTTGTAAAACAATTGAGAAAAGCTTGAGTTGACAAATCGCTCACAAGCTCAAGGTGAACCGCCTTGGTGGCGAAACACACAAATGCGCACATGTAAACCTTAATAACTTTGTGACCCCGAATTTTACTAACTTTAATTTCAAATGGACCCCCGTAATCAATGCCGCAATTTGAAAATGGACGGCTTGGCGTTACTCGACTTTTAGGCAAATTTCCCATTATACACTCAAACCCTCTAGGTCTTACCCTAAAACAAACTATACAATTTCTCAATACCTGCTTTATTGTATTGAGACCAGATAAAGGCCAATAATTTAACCTTATTATAGCCAACAACGCTTGTGGTCCTGCATGCAGATTCTTACGATGTTCATGAGTAATAAGCATTTTAGTAAATTTGTGATGGTTAGGTAATATGATTGGATGAAGCTGATTAAAATGCAAATTGGAATTTTTTAACCTTCCCCCTACCCGAAGTATACCTTCCAAATCCAGAAACGGGTTTAATGATGACAATTTACTATTTTTTGCTATGTTTCGTTTTCCTTGAAGCGCAATAATCTCCTCCCGAAATGCCTGCGACTGGCATAATTTAACAAGTGTTTTTGACGCCCTTTGAAGCTCCTCAATGTTTAAAGGTAGAATATCCTTTACCTCGGCCAATTTTTTAGATCTATTACCCTTCATACAGCAATTATTTGCAAACCGCAAGCAATATCCGACTACCCTCTGCAACTTAGAAAAATTTGAATACTTATTCCACAATTCTAAAGTCTGTAAACCTAATAATGTTTGATATATTGCCTTACGTTCTGGTATTTTCTCAGTCTCAGATATTAAAACCTCTCCAATTGGCCAATCCTTAGAATCTAGGTTTAACCAATTAGGCCCTTCCCACCAAATTCGACAATCCTTGAGACGATTTGGATCCAATCCCCGAGAAATTACATCAGCAGGATTATCACACGATTTGATGTGATTCCATTGATATCGTTTAGTGAGTCTTTGGATCTCTGCAGTACGATTGCCTACAAAAGTCTTCTACTCCACTGGTTCAGCTGCCAACCATGAAAGTACAATCGTTGAATCGCACCAGTAAAATACCTTGTTGGGAGTGAAATCCAACGCTTTTAATGAAACAGAAACTAATCGCGCTAACAACAGAGCCCCACATAACTCTAAGCGAGGTAGAAATAATACTTTTAAAGGTGCTACACGCGATTTCGAACACAACAAACTAACTTGATGTTTCCCTCCTCGGTTTGTGGAACGAATATATATGCAAGCTCCGTATGCGATTTGAGATGCATCACAGAATCCATGCACTTGAACTTCAGAAGTTTCGCTGCATATAACCTTTCGAGGAATCAACACGTGCTCTATCTGCTCTAGACTATCCCTAAAATTTTCCCATATTGCTCTAAATTCTTCTGGTAGCATCGAATCCCATTCCAATTTTAGCTTCCACAACCCCTGGAGAAGTAATTTTGCTTTTGTGATAACTGGACCCGCCAGCCCTAAAGGATCAAATAATTGCGAAATCGTCGACAGAATAGTCCTTTTAGAAATTTGTTTATTATTCACCATGTTATTTACTGAAAAATGAAATGTATCCCGAGATGGCTCCCAAAAAAGTAATAACGTCTTGTGTTTTTCCTCATCATCGGCAATATAATGCTCAATATTCTGCATATCAGACTGCTCTCCTTCCCCTCATATAACTTTTCTATCATTGGACAACCATTTTCTCAACACAAAACAACCAGAATTTAGTATTTGACTTATCTGCTCCTTTAACACAATAGCCTTTTCAACCGTATCTTCACCTGTTAAAAGATCGTCCATATAAAAATCCTTGATAATTGCCCTGGAAGCTTTTGGATATTTTGTTTGATTAATATGCCCTAACTCCTGCAAACAGCGCACAGCTAAAAATGATGCCGAAGCAGTACCATACGTAACAGTATTCAAATTGTAGATGTCAAGCGGCTTCCCAACTGATGACCTCCACAAAATACTTTGTAAATGCCTTTGGTCCTCCCTAATTAAAATTTGCCGATACATCTTGGCGATATCAGCAACCATTACAAATTGATGTTTTCTAAATCGCAATAATATGTCAAACAAATCATCCTGAAGTTTTGGCACAACCATCAAAATGTTATTTAGTGACATTCCACTATCCGTAGTAGCACTAGCATCAAAAACTACTCGAAGTTTTGTAGTCAAAGATGCCTCCCTAACGACCCCATGATGCGGTACTAAACAAATTCCGTTTAAATCCCATAATGTATTCACTTTTTTTTCTTACGGCCACCTACTCTCTTTTACCTTTGTCATATGACCCAATGCCTCGTATTCTTCCATGAATTCACAATAAGACCTTTTAAACCGTTCATCCCTAGCAAATCTCCTTTCGACATTTTTAAATCTTTTAATCGCTCTTCCAAAGGATCCTCCTAACATTGACTCCTCTCTTTTAAGTGGTAATGTGACTATGAACCTCCCTTCCTCATTTCTTCGTGTAGTTTCCTTGAAAATAATTTCGCATCTTTCTTCTTCTTCAGAAAACTTTCTTTCCTCAGCAATTTCCTCAATCATCCAAAATTTTTCAAGCTGTTCTTGCACCTTCATATTCGCTACCAAATGACAACTAGACTGGTTAACCTTATCTCCGACATTATTTGAAATTGGCCCTGCTATAATCCAACCCAGCCTTGTATTTTGTAACCAAGGTTTACCTGGACCTAACTTATAGTGCTCGTCAAGTAAAACCTCCCAAAACCAACCTGCACCTAACAAAATATCAATCTTTCTAGGTATTGCGAAATCAACATCTGCCAAAACCTTATCGCTGCGGATTTGTAGGCTGCTACGATTTACCTGAAAAGACGGTATATTCTCAGAAATTTCATCGATGACTAATAATTGTGTCGTGAACTCAAATTCACTACATCTTGATTTTAATTTTGTTGTAATATATTGATCTATGTTCATTGATGTTTGTCCTATACCCAGAATTGTTAAATTTGTGCGTTTAGATGGAATTCCTAACTTTTCCCAAAATTGTTTCGTAATGAAAGACGATTGAGAGCCTGAATCCAATAAACAACGACAAGAATGAGAAGTTCCATAACAGTCTTCGACTGTCAGAATGGCAGTTGATAAAAATATGTTAGATTGATTAATCCCTTGCGTCCCTAATAACTGAACTTCCTGAATTCCCGAATTTACACAATAAGTGTGTACCTGATTGCCTTGACTCTGTTTATTTTTTAACTGTACCTCATTTGATTGGATAGACCCATTTAGCAATTGAAACAACTTCAAAGTAATGATCTTCAAATGCTATCCTTTTTTGTTGTTGAGCTATCATACCTTTCAATCTCAAACTGTATTTCTAGGAATTCATTCCACCACTCATTGCATTTTTCTAACCTAGCCTTAATTTTACCAATATTATCTACTGAAAAATCTGTAACCAAATTATATAACCGTGTTAATTGATCATTTAGAATTGTTCGTTTACGCATTAACTCATCTAACTGATCTTGTACCTCAGCTTCCTTATCGTTACTTTTTCGCCTACCCATTGCAATAGTAACAACTCAGTTAAAATCCTATATAAACTCAATTGGCCTTACTTATTAATCGGACCTCGATAATCGCTTACCCCTGTAGTTGCATCAAATGAATGTTTGTTCCTATGTGTACCCTTAAGCCTTTGACGTTCCTCCTGGTGCTACTGGAAAATTACTTCTAACATGAAGTATCCGGCTCCCGAAGTGACCATGAAGAAAGCGGACTGTATTTGAATGAAATGAAACCCACCATTGGAAACTATCCTTGTATATATTAACGTATTTACAGTTATAATGAAAAGGTACAATTTTAGAGTCTGACAATCTAATCTAATAATAATGTCAACTTCTTCGTAACTAGGGTTTTTTAAGGACGAGCGGCGCCTAACACATTATTAAAGGGTTCAACCCCAACAATGACATTTACCTGTTTGCCTATGATATTCTTATCTATGTTTCTTGTAAGTTGTTAGGATTCAGATAACTTAATTGTCAATGAAACTCTGCAAAATGTTTATAAATGATGTTGCAATCATTTGTTAAAAATCAACACAAATACATACAACAAAAAATAAGCTGATAAGTAATAACTATATGCAGTTTGTGGATAAACAATATAGGAATTTGGAAGTATAGAGTTAGTAAAAAAATTCAAATATTTAACGGTAAGTATTCGGAAATTCACAGACCATATGCAAATACTGTTATCAAAACAATTAAATTACATTTCCTATTTAGAATGTTATTAAAATAATTGTTATATTATTACATTATTTTTTACTAAATTTAAATATTGTGATATTAGCAAACTAGCCAAATAAAGAAAATAAAAATAAAATAAAAACCGAAAACATACCTGGATCTACAATCTACATTGCATCTTTTAAATTATTAAAGTCCATTAAATTTAAATGACACCTCAAACCATAAACCTCAAACTTTCAAAACAAACATGCTTGTGTTGCGTTCCAAACAGAAAATAGCATTTATTTATAGAATAATTTATTTACTTGCAACCTTTCCCCGCACACCACCTTGCCCCTCACCCAGAAACATGGTCAAATTGGGCTAAGCCATTTTACATTCGTCTGCATTGGGAGCGATGTTGCAATTTTTAAATTTAGTGTCCATTCCGTCTGTTCAGATGGCAGCATCTTATGGGCCCTACATTTTTAAATCTTATCACAAGAATCCTGAAATAATTAGGCAAAAATAAAAGAATGTATTTTGCGTTTTAACTTTTAAATACTATAAAAAATGATGGAAAGTCCATAACTTTTAAATATTTGTTAAATATCACTTATTAAAATATTATGCATTAAAAGTAAAACAAACCATAGACTTTCCGTCATTCCTTACAGTTTTTTGAACCCATTTATGAAAACAGTTTTTGAAAATATTATCCTTCAGAGCTGTATTTCTTGTGATAAAAAAGTCGCCGTCACTTGTCATTGACAACGCGTTGAACTTGGCCTTAAAGATAAAATTTAAAGAATAAAAAAAATATTAAGAATGTTGCGACAACTTTACTTATCTTATTAATCTATTAAGAATGTTGCGACAACTTTACTTATCTTATTAATCTGTCAGTTTCCTTTGCCAAAGTTACATCACGATAAGTACATATCTTTATTGCAAAACATATCTGAAACTTTTACAGGTTAAATTTAATTTTTTAAAATTGATAAATAATCAGATATAAATTATATAAAAACATTTAAAACATACATCATTTGTATTAATCTACCCAGTACGATTTTAGAATTCTGTTCATAAGAGCTCTTTCTGTGATAAGGCCGGCTTCTGTCGTCCGTAACAAAGGTATTTAACGCAGAACTTTCGTACTAGAGTTATTGTGCCGGCATACATACACACACACAGACGATCAGACGAAATATTTTTTTTTTGCATTTTCGGGCTCATAATGATCGGAAACATAAAAAAAGTTTTAAAAACTGGAGGTAAATAATTTTTTTATCTGCACGAATGCAATACTGAGGCCCCATAGGAAGGGCCTTAGTAATAAATAAATAAATTAACTATACTCAAACATTATTTTTTTAATTTTGCTTCGTAGTAAATGCTTTCGTGTATAATAATTTTAGATAAATCCCTTCGACCTACGGTCTCAGGAATTTATCAAATTATTATGCACTCAAGTCATTTACTAAGCAAAATTTTAAAAATAATGTTTTCGTATAAAGTTTAATCGATTAAATTAGACGCTCTTACGATATAACCACAGCTTATACAATACAGCTAAAACACTCTCTTGGCGGCAACGGTTTGCGTCGATTTCGTCGCGCATCGCTTAAGCTCCGCCTTCGGAGGGAAAAGACGGTTTTGGCGTTCAGAAGCGTACTTAGGTAAGGTGTTGAGTCGTGCGTATAATTTCGTTGATTGTATAATTTCGTGGAGCCTATAATTTCGTTGATTTTGTTTGAGTTAAAGGTACTGTTATTATTTTGGTGACTCTTTAGCTGTGAGTAGAATGAGTGAAACAAAAAGAAATCATTCTGTTTGTGCAGTCAAAAGCTGTTTTAATAAGGGTTATACCTGCAAGAAAACATTCTTTAGTTTTCCCAAGGACCCAAACCAATAAGTACCACATTATAAGAAATTTTCATTGTTAAAAATATAATTTATACAGGGTGTCCCATTAGTGCGTTATTGTTCATTATTTTGTTATAGACACGCAAAAAAGTTTTAAATAAAAGTTATATGGATTTGAAAAATACCTACATATTTTAAAAAGTTCTTTGGATATACAGGGTGTCACGTTTTTGTCTGGCAAATTAAAATGTATGTTTTTTAAATGGAACACATTGTATTTTATTTTATGATGAAATTATTAACACCGTAAATTATTGTAAAGATGAGTTGCTACAGAAAATTTTTATCAGGTATGTGTGTGGTTACCTTTTAATAAAAGCCTTGAGGATCCACTACTGTGATACCTGTCATATATAACAAAGAACACGTTGAATTAGATGATTTTTCTTTTTATTGATTTTTAAAGGCATTTGATAACGCCAATTCAGAGATACATTTAGAAATCTGCAACTGTCAAATGATGAATTTGTAGAACTAATATTCAATATTGAAAAGATATTTCAAAATAATTTTGAAGAACTGGCTATAAAAAATAACATTTGTACCACACTTTTAGAATTAATTAACCCAATACCCTTTAGTCATCCATGCTAACGTTTTTCAAAAGAATGTAGACTCGATGAATAATAGCATTTTTGTTTTTATTGTGTCCACATTTAAAAAAAAAAATTTTAATCAAACTACATGATACTAATTTAATTACGAGTATTAAAACTAAAGTCCTGAAAGTTTCGGTGAAGATGAGGATAGAGCATCTGCCTTCCACGCTAAAAGCCCGGGATCGAACCTAGGCCAAGGACTAATTATTTTTTCATGTTTATTTTATTTTATAAATTAGCCAACTTCGTAAATTATTTTAAAATTAGTTATTTTGTCTAAATAACCTAAAATCATTTTTTAAATTTGTAGATTTTCGTTAGTGGGTCGTAGAAAAAATATACTGACCATATCGAGTGGATTGTTCATATCACAATCAGACGATTGAGTAATCCGCCTACGACGTCGTGCTCAAACTTCGTCTTTGTGTGATATGGCAATCATATTCACCCTTGTTGAACAAACTACTATTTATTTGTTTTCTTGGTTTAAGTTTTACATCAGAAATAGGAACTAAATTAATTTACTTTTCAAGTTTTCTTGTAAAAATCGATATTACTTTCTCCAAGTACAAATTTAGTACCTACCTAAAATAAGTAATAATTATGTAATTTCGTGTAATATTGTAATTCAAATTTCACATTACTATAAAGGTTCAAAATTCCCTACTTCGGTTTGGTCAGATAAAAATTGAATATATTATATGAATAAAAACTGTCAAAGTATTACTTCTACAAATCTGTATTTCAATTAATAAGAATACATCTAAATATAACCAATATTGTTAAAATAAAAGCACAAATTCTTTATAATTCCAAAATACCATAGAGTTCCCAGACCTCAGTCGAAGCATTCGTTTATTTAGGTATAAACCCTTTGCGCGAAGAGTAACATTGCCAGACACACGGGGTACTACTTGATTTGCATCAACGAGCGTGACAAAATTATTTAACAATTGAAGCCCTTGGTGTAAAAAGGATCCAAGCCACAAATTGTCGTGAAGTGACTGTTTTAGCTCAAAACATTTGTTAACGAGGATTTTACTAGCCACATACAAATTATTCAACCTCAAATTCGAAAGATGTGCTATTTTTCGTAATATTTATATTTAAATAATTTTTTAATTATATTTGACAAATTTAAAACAAATTAAAAATTTAATTTTCCAAAACTTACCTAATATGGGATGTAACCAACCTTATTACGCCAAGGTTTTCAATTTTTTCAATAATAAAAAAATATTTTAATCCGGGCCCGACTTTTCCCTCGAATCTAACAGAGATAGCACCATTCCGTCTTGCTTGGTTCTCGACCGCCAGATTAAAGACGCCGACACGGAGTTGTGGAGCTGTATTGTATAATGTGTGATATAACCCTTGAATATCTAACTTTTGATATATTCGTTTTAATTTTGACAAAACTTTTAAAAAGAGCAACTTTCCAATTGAGGCGTTCTTTGCATAAACTCCATTAAATTCAACTTTTGAGAAAACTAAAAAAATTATTCCCAATTCTATATCATTTAGTTCAGAACTCTATTACTTTGGTGATCTGTCACTTTGATAATAAGACATATTTTGGAGTATAGATGATATTTTTTTTCTTTTGGTTTTCCTAAATCTGCAATTGCTTTATTTGACATATTGGGTTTTGGAGAAATATTTAAGAAAAAAATTATAATATAATAATAACTGTCCTCCCAGTTAACCCTAGAAGTCTAAACTTGTCCGCGGAGGTTGGCAATGATTATTATTATCTTTGTAAAATTGCCACGAACATCTAGGGATGACTTAGATGACAAAAGCAAAGTAGTGGCAAAATAACACACTGGTTTGATGAAAATCTTTTAACAATTAATTTAGACAAGACAGTGTATCTACCGTTTTATAATTTTAAAAATGTCTTAGCGAATTTAAATCCTTTAAAAATAGATCTACCATTCCGTAGTACATCCTGGTCTTTACCTGTGTCATGTAGTGGAAAATATTTAGGAGTAACCATAGACTCAAATCTAAAATGGAATATACATATTAATAATCTGGTGAAAAGAATGAGATCAATATTATATATGTTTAAGTTAACCTCAAAAATACTTAGTGAGCGTGATCTTATTTCACTTTACTACGCCCTAGTTCAATCTATATTAAATTACGGGATAATTGGATGGAAAGGAGCTTACACTACTACTTTGCAACCTTTAGTGGTAATTCAAAAACGTCTGATTAAACTAATATTTAAATTAAATCTACGATTTCCCACTGAAGCACTTTTCACTTACAGTAACTTATTAACTATAAGAAAATTGTATTATAAACAAGCTCTGATTCAACTTGTAAATACAAAGGAAATAAATATTATGTGCCGCCAATATAACACAAGATTTCATCTAAACAATAAGATTATCTTACCGAAATGTAGAACAACCCTCTCGCAACGCAGTTATTCATACGTCGGATTAAAAGTTTATAATTCACTGCCTCAAGAACTAAAGTTAAAAATTTATTATAAAAACTTTAAAACTATTTTTGCGAAATGGATTTTAAATGAAACTATAGATATAATCGGTAGCAATTAAAATAAAAAATTAAAAAAATTAAAATAAACTAAGATGAAACAAACTAAAATTCTATAATAAAATTGAATATTCATATACTTACCCTTAAACTATCACTTGCTTTTGAAATGTATTGTTCAGCTAAAGGTGTGGAAATATTTTTTGGGTTATAACATTTATAACATTTTTAATTGTTTTTTTTTTTCTCTCTTCCTTTCTTTTTGTCATGTAAAATGAAAAGAAAAAAATCATAGATGACGAGGCAAGCTTATTGCTTACCTACCTGACATACAGTGCCTGAGGAGCTGTCAAGTTTATCCTTAGCTTCTCATTTTCTGGATGTCCGGTACTCAGTGTGGCTTCCTCTGTTCATTTATTCATTTTTTTTTTTATTATAAAACAATAATTATATGAGCTGTATTGATATTGTTATTGTTATTATTACCTAAATTGTTTTATAAAGCGATACAAGTATTTAATACTTATCGCTTCGCACCACTTTATTTAATATTTGTTGTATTTGTATTTGTTTGTACTAAGGGAAGGTTTTGAATGACTTAAACTATCTAGAATATTGTAGTAACATTTTTATTTAATACTCTAACAGGACTTAGCAAATTCTAGTCTTCGTCACTAATACCACTGCTTCATCTATATCGCTAATTGTCGCAGATTGTTGAGGTGCTACAAGTAGATTGTTATAAAAGGTCTTCGCCTCTTCTTTTTTCAGATATTGTGTCAAATCCTTTAGGTTAGCCATTTTTCCCGGCGGTACCTCTAAACGAATATTATATAACGATTTAAATTTAAATTCTTTGGGTAGACAACGCTTATTTCTAATCAAAGATTTTTCCCAGTTTCCAGTATAGGTTTGTCTTACCAAAACAACCCCCGGTTCATTTAAAGTGTATTTCAACATACGCGCTGTTTTGATGTTTACTGGTTTACGCAAGCTGATTTAAGAAACAATGGGGAAACTACATCTGCAATATTATATATCATAGATTGATCAACATTAGTTACTGTTTTTTTATGATTTTCTATTAATGAAAATTCATGGTCGCAACTTAGGAAAGAATAGACACGTACGGGGAAACACATGTGTTATACTTTCAAACATGTGTAGGCCGTGAACAAGCAGGTATAAAAATTTCATAAAAACGTAGTTCTTATTCTGTCCGGCACATCCATCGCTTATTAAAATGAGATTTTTTGATGTCACCTCATTGCATCGTAAATACTAAAACAATAATGAAGCTTCTTCATTTTACCCTTTTCTTGCCACCGTTTCTTCATATGAAAAGATAGTAGCTGTGTTATTTCCATCATTGTGAACTCCAAACACAAAATACCACAGCTGCCTGGAATCGAAAACTGCGTTTGTACGTATATGTGGCAGCGGAAGATTCTGCATATAGTCAAAAGACATGCAAGTGAAATTTTCAGGATCAGCGCGTGGTTTTAGTTTATATTTCTTTTTTATTTTATAAAACTTATCAGCCTTCATTAAGTGGAGTTCTTTTTCAGTACGTAGCTTTCGCACTTCTTCTGGATCATCACAACCTGATACTATGCTTTCATACCGGTCGCAAGTGCCACAAGGGTCACTTCTAGGTAAACCAAATTTAAGACTAAACTCAGTATGAAATATCTGCCAATACACTTTATAGGAAATCTTAATATCGGGATGTTCTTCTCTGAATATCTCAAACATTTTCTTTACAGAAAGCGTCTCAGGAAGATAATAGGTATACGGATTTTTTCTCCTTGAATAATGAGATTGCCGGCTTTTAAACGACTTTATGTTATTCCTAATCAATGTCATTGTATCTTCTGCTGTCTTATTTGGCCTATTTGAATGCTTGCCACGTTTATCCTTTGGGGACGCGCCAGTATAAAACACAAATCTTTGTAGTCTTCGAATCCTGTCATAGGTAACTCCGTGAAAACCCCAAAAAGCCTTCAGACACACTGGTTCTTCTTATTTCCTCAACCTTATTTTATAACAACGTGTTGCCCATTGAGAGCTTGCGGCCCACCATTTTGATTTAATTCTTCATCTTCTGATTCAGTCAGCAAAACAACTCTAGGCTGAATATAATGTCGACTCCTTCTTTGTTTTGGAATGTGATACGATATCAACCCTAGATAAATAAAATATATTTCGTTAATATTTGGGTTTTTTACATTTAATTAAATCACGTATACCTGCCAGAAAACTATCTTGCTCATTTTTATTTTCCAAAGAATAGAAGTGGTCGAAAATCCTAGATTTATCTTCGTCAGAAATTTTGGAATAACATTTAAACCGGGAACAACTAAAATATTTTTTAATTAAATACTTTACACAAACTTTATTAACTTACTTGCAATTCGGACCCAGTCGTGCTTGTGGTTTTCCAACGCCTTTTTAGTTTACATATTGCTGATCTTTTACTCTTGCCTGTTTTATCTCTGTTCGCTTTAACACTCTCCTTTTCTTTTTTAGAGGCACATTTTCACTTGGATCTTGTCTTTCAAATTCACTATTTATATTATTTGGATTATTATTACTCATCTTAGTTATTATTACTAGTTCACACACAGTGTTTATTCTTCTAGTAAAATCACACAACTAAACGCTAATCTATAAAACCTAAAGTTTTAATTATTAGTGACAGCTCAGCGAAACATTTTCCGCAAAAACACCATTAGTCACTGACATATGTGGTTTTTGATGAAAACTGCTGCTGATATATGGGGTTTATGCAGAATGATCGATATTTTAACCGTTTATATCTTGGACTACTGAGGATTTTGCGGAATTTTTTCATGCAAGGGACATAGATACTTACGTTATATACCCATAAGTGCCATAATATAAAATTCCGGAAAAACTGACATATGGGGTTTTTGCAAAGAACGCCTTAATTATCATTCGGACTTTGGCGCCCAACCTGAGGCACTTACCTACGATTCTGGCATTAGGACTATCTTGCTTTCTTCAAAATGAGATTTGTTTTCCGACCAATACAGTTTTCAGTATTTTTGATAGAACTTTCTTAGTTTGATTCATTGAGGTAGTATGGAACGAAGATGCTATGATATCATCAAAGCGGAATCAATAACGACAAAATGATATTATACTTCTGTTAAGTCATCAAATATCGTTGTTTATTTTTTCTCATTGTGTTATATTTTAGTGTTCCTGAGAAACTCTTGTTTTAAAAAAGTAAAAATAGCGTGTTATATTATCTAGATGTTTTTTGAAACAAAGTCGGTGTAAATATAAAGAAAACATCATTAATAACTTTTCAGAGGTGAACATAACAATGCACATGGCTGTACTTAAGAAATGTTGGCCAATTTTATCACAGTTTAATGACTTTTTTATTAGCATGGTTTGTTGAGATTTTTGTAAAGTAAGTTGTTTTTTTTTTATTATAACTCCCATAAAAATGAGCTTTTTATAGTGGTATTAACCCAGCAGTAAAAAAAACTTTTTCAGGATATTGTAAAATAAAGGCAAGGAATGGCTATTGTTCCTATTATATTTAAAAGAAATGTATAAAATTTTCGTTTGACAAGAAGGCTTATATGGGATTTATACACATTTTTATAAACAAATTTACATTAATATTAAAGTTTTGACAGAATAACCAATGGTTAATTTCGTTTTTGGATTTCTAAAAGCTCCAATCAAATTAATAGATAATTGAAATATTATAATAAAGTGTACTATGTTTAAATTATTTTGATAAAAAAATAAAAATTTTCAAATATTTTGAATGCACCTAGTGAAATGGAATCTGTAGTACTTCTACTAATGTTAGTAAGTAAAGGCGTGCTAATCTTATGCCTAAACTTAAAAAGTATAAATCTGCTGTACCACTTGATTTTCACCACAAACTATTTTTACCAAAAATATCTAAAACCAGGCAATCTGAATATAAAGATTAAATCAAAATGTGGCTAGTTTTAAATTTGATTTTTTTAGCTAATTGAATAATTTTTAAATTATTTCACCTTCTGTGTTTTGTCGAAATTCAAAACCTATTTCATTTACAAACACTATTAGTGTACAATAATGTCTTTTGCAGATTTTTTAAATACAACAAATAATAAGATAAACAACTGTGAACAAGAACTTTTTTATAGTTAAAGACGATTATCTAATTAACTACTTACAATTTTTTGACAATAAAATAAATAACTGTAGATGTTATATTTAGATAAATAAAATGTACCTATTTAAAATAAATAATTAACAATAGTCAAAGTTTTTCAATTTTCAGATTTTTTAAAAATGAAACAAAAATGCTTCCATCTGTAGGAATTGGACCCGCGTCGCGATGTAGTCGAAACATGTAATGTTGATAATTCCAAATCTAAAACCAGTTCATTCAAACAATTTTACATTAATATTGGTCCAATTAAATAACGAAAAAACGCCTTTTCGAGCTTACATTAATTTGTAATTGGATGAAACAAAGTGGACCTTGTGTATTTTGATGTGATCTTTCCGAAAAAAAGAAAAAACAGATGTAGCTGTTTTTCAATTTTTTTTAAATTGGGAAAAACCGGGTTTTCCGGAATGTTCCATGGTAAAAATGCTAATTATCTGGGCAAGTATCATTCTGATAGTAAAAATAAATGCACCAATCGAAAGAGGAGGCAAAAGTAGTTCGGAAATTCATTGCACAGGTAGTTTTAATGGCGAATTTCTCGCCGCCAGAAGTGCTTTTACCAAAAAGTTTTTTCGTTTCTTTGATCAGAACCATGAACATAAAATTTGCGATAAATTTGTGGCGAAATTATAAATGTTAGACATATGTGCCCATAAGAGAAGTTACTTATTTTTTTGTTGGCTCTCAAATAAAATAAGTCTCGCTGCGAAATCTGCCATAATTTTTCTGGAATTCACAGGAAACCGAAAGGCGTAGTTTTTTTTTTAATTTTTTCCCATATGATTTTCTCCGGGTTTTCCGAAAACATCTAACAAAAAATATATTTGAAAAACCTAACTGCGCCATTGGAAAGAGCACAAAAAAATACACAAAAAGGTATACTTTAAAAATGTTAGGAAATTAATCCTAAGCCTGAGGGTAAGTTCCAACTTGGTGATAAGCTTGTTTTTTGTTTTCTAACATCTGGTTTTCTTCTCGGTTGATGCTTTATCCTCCTTTTTTTTTGGAATTGTCAATCGCGGCCCTTTTATTCCTATCCCAGGTTTTATAAATAAACTCTTTTCCGTAATGTCGAGCTACGTAATGTTTGCGACACCTCTCATGCAATATAAAACCTGGTTCTAAAGAACTGAAAAAATCATCCCCCTCTCTTTGCTAACCGTCTGCAGACCTTTCAATCCTGTCGGTCTTATTGGGGTAAGTTCACCCTCTGCAAGTGTCTGATGACACAATAAACACAGGCCAGTCAATGCAACCTGGAAACATAAAAAATATAGCACTGTGATAGAATTTTCTTAATTTAGGAACGTACTTACTCAATAAATTGCTGAAGAAGTCCGAAAAACCACGTGTACACAGAGCTGGCTGAACAAGCGATTCAATTTGTAATAATATAACCGTTTGAAGATTAAACTTGTCGGATAGCGAACGTCGAGACCATGACTATCTTTGATACGACGTGCGGGTAATTTTGCGGTAATTCTATTTTTTGCACAAAACTCAAGAAACGTCTTATAACAAGTCAGTAAAATACAATTTAATAAATTTTAGGTCTTATAAATTTAGGTATGTAAGAAATTTAAAACTGGAAATCACAAAAAAATTAAATTACAGAAATCCAGTGTATACACGAGTTTTGGATCCGCGGAGCGCTTGTAATGGGAGAATTCTACAACTTAGAAGAAACATTCACACTTGAAATTTTGTATACACATTCAGAAGACATGATATTTGGGTTTGCCTAATTTTCAGACCAAAAAACTGAAAATCGTCTTTAGGCAACTTTTCTCAAGAACCGTGTTTTTTGGTCGTCAATCAATGAACAGTGGTCAAAAAAATAGATAAAATATTTTTGCAGAATTTTCCGCAATGTAATCGTATTCTAGATACAATAAAGTACTCAAAAAAAAATAAAATTTGAGCCATTTGGTGCATTTTTGGCATTTTTGTGCCACTTCAAACTTTCGAAAAAAAATTTAGTTTTTTTTAGGGAAAAAAATTTGTTTAATAGTTTGATATCTTGGCCAGTTATAATCTGATTTCGGTGAAATTCACACACGTATAAGATTTTATATTCAAGAGTAAGCTCTGTAAGTGGCATTAAAAAAATTTAAATAGTTTGGCCGTTATAGGCAAACAATAAAATTAGGCCCGCGGTACACTTTGCCCTTCCGCCATATGCCCAGTTTTGGGATTTCTCTTACCCTCTTCTGGGAATCAATAGTCACATCCCTTAAATTCAAAACGCTTTTTTGTTTTTAAAATATCTTAATTTTTACCAAAGTTATAAATAATTTAGTTTTTGAACATTTAACAAATTCAATTTTTCGACCTTCGCCGCCTCAAAATAATAAATAAATTTCAATCGTCCATACCGCAAGAACGGTGCATGGGATCAAAAAATTTCTCTAGAGATATGAAAATTAGCATTTTTCCTAAGCTTTCAAATGTCGTAAACTACGTTTTAAAAATGTTGATTTATATCCGACATGCGCCTGCGCAAAGTTGAAAAATTGACAAAATCCAAAATTTCGGCACTTTCGAAAAACTGCTACATTTTGTTTTGCCTTTTTTCGAAAATATCACCTCAAAAAAACATAGAATCCATTTTGTTTCATCTAATTACAATTTAATGTAAGCTCAAAACTCGTGATTTAATTCGATTAATATATACCTACATGTAAAAAACTATCGTTATATTTCCCAGGCATTCTTAATTATTCGTCTTGCTCGTGATAGCCGGCAGTTGAATATTCTTTGTTCGCCATGCAAATTTCTAAATGCATATGGTTTCATAATGTATGGTGTCATAGCAAAAGCGTCATCAGCTACGATAACAAACGGAACTTGCTTAGTTCGCCCTGGTAGTGGTCTAGGTTTTGGAATACTTAAACTATTATTAGCAAGTTGACTTGACAAAAAGCATCCATTAAAAATGATCCCATCCGAAATTCGTCCGAAACTTCCAACATTAATATATCGAAATTGGTATTCTGCGTCAGCCAATGCAAGTAATACTACGCTATCCGTGCCTTTGTAATTGTAGTATATACTTTCATTACAGGTGCTTAAACGATAATTCCAATGCGCCTAGGTAATTTGGGAAATTCCATTTTTCTTCTTACTGTTGTAAGATTTGCCTCCTCTCTTGTTCGGTGCTTGGTATTTGTAAAAATAAAATGAATATTATTATTAAATTAATTTATTTATGTACTATGATTTATAGTGCATACTATTTATTGTTAGAGTAACGAATCAGAAGGCCTAACCGAATACCTGGATGAAGCTTCACAGAGCGAAGACTCTCTTCTAGAAGATATGAATCTGGACAGCACTTACAAATCACTTTCTAACACACTGCTCATAAAATCATGTAATGCCACACCAAGTTTATCCAGAATTTCACCAAGTTTATCCAGAACTTCGTCGGTAAAAGTAAAAAAGAAACAAGAGCAAAAGAAACAGGCTGTTCTTAACCAATGTCTTACTGTTATGTTTAAGTCAGCAGACTCTTTTAAAATTTTTATAGATTATGTGGCTGACGAACTGCGCAATATGAGCTACAAAGCTCCAGAGCTGCAGTCCTGGGCGAAGCGAAAAATACAGCGCATTCTCTTAAAAATGCACGACAACTTTGAGTTTTAAGTACAGGCAAAGGTAAACAATTCCATCACAACAGCAACCCATAAACCAAGAGCAAACCATGCAGATCCCATTAATTCATAATAACCCCGAAATAACAAGAGGCGACAGTTCTGAAAAAGCTCTTGCATAATATTATAAATCAGTTTCTTGTACTTACTGCCTCATATATATTGTCAGGCCGGAATATTATAACTAGCATTTTATTCTGCTATTACCTACACGATCAAGTAATACAGTCTGTAGTCAATTTTTTTCTGTTAACACCAATGGAATATTTATTGTCAGGCCGGAATATTATAACTAGCATTTTATTCTGCTATTACCTACACGATCAAGTAATACAGTCTGTAGTCAATTTTTTTCTGTTAACACCAATGGAATATTTATTGTCAGGCCGGAATATTATAACTAGCATTTTATTTTGCTATTGCCATTTTGAAAGGTGATCTTGTTATTTTATCTATTTTATAGTGTTTTAAGCTCTTATGATTTTGGTGAGTGGGTCAGGTTATTAAACAACTCGTTTTACTTTGAAGAAGAATGTTGAGCTTCACTATATTTAAAACTTACTAAACTTGACTGTCGATTAATGATAAAAATATAGAAAATCACTAACCATTAAGATATTATAATGAAATAAGGTTTCAGATAAGGCAGCGGCAAATTCTATTTCACAGAGACCTAATTATTCAAATTTAAATGATTTATTCCAGACTTATCTGTTATAAAGGAGGTAGTATTTCAGGAGTGACTGTAGAGGCCTTCTTCAAATGAATTCGTATGAGATACTTCGGATATCACCAACTCTTCAAGTATAAATCTTCCTAGTTAAACTTAAATCTCATAAACTTCTTTAGATGACTTGAACTAAACCTCTTGATATACTTGAAATAAACTTCTGTAGCTGGAATTAAACTTCTAAGTTTCTATACTTCTAAACATGCATCGTTCTTTCAAACTTCTAAACAATCTTTTTCGATATAACTTCTACAAAACCATCTAGATACAGCCAGGTTACAAGGCAAAAGGTAAAAATATCAAGAGCGGTATTAGGAAGTTTACATAGGAAACAGATAAGATGCTTTTTACTATTAAATGAACAGTTTAACTATTATTTGAATAGTTTCACAGAGACTAAATTTAATATGAAAAGGAAAAATCTTATTTATATAAAACATGTGACTCTTGTGTTTTCATGTTGAGGTTGTGCTTCAAATTTGACATTTTATTCAAGAAACTCTTGTAATAAATATATATTTGCAACAAAATATCGGTAGGAAACTTACCTTTTTAAAATCAGACGGTCATTAAAAATATTAAAGATAATTAGTACATCAGATGTCCAAGATAAAATATAATTAAAAATTAACCTATTCGTTGACAGATACAAAATCAAAATGAATTACCAACTTAAGACATAAGGCATAAACGACAAATCACATTTGTGTAGAGATGTTGGTGTCAAAATAACGAAAATGGTTACAATGTTTGGGTCTAAATAACGAAAACGGTTTCAACCGTTACAAATTATATTTTAATGAAGATATGTTTCATGTTCTTACTTGTAGATATTCTTCTTTTAAAACATTGTAAATTGCAGAACATACAGGTACAATTCGCGAAATAGTACATACAGGTATGCGAAACAAATAGATAAAGTAATGGTAGCTGTCTCCTAAAAAATAAAACTAAAATCCACCAAACTGGAAATTGAATGCACCTACCGGTAGCCAAAAAACGAAGTGTAACACTAGCCGCTCAGCTGCTGGAATTGCATCTCGCATAGGTTTGTTTTGAATTTCTATTACGAATTTTCTCCAGCAAATATCGAAAATCAGTGTCGGACATTCAAAGAAAGTTCTCGTAACATTCCTTATCTTCTTTTTCTAATTCTTTTAGTAATGTTTCCATTATATTCTTGTTTTCCCTCCTTTTAATCCAATCTCTCACCCAGTATCTGTAAGATCTTTTCGTTTCTGTACGGAATTTTACAGCAAGGTAATAATAATAATAAGCTGCAGCCCTTTTTGTTGACATCTTTTTAAAAAATCACTCCACAACACAACTCAACACATTGACAACTGTGGAAACAGCACATTCAGAGATACCTTATTTCATGAGAGAAAATTTTTTGAACAAAAATAATTCATGTTCTGTGGAAACATATCTGAGACAATTGTCACGAGATTTCAGTCTTTCAGTCTCCTTGTGGATACCTACCTTAAGCAAGTTATAACGACTCACAACTCTTTTTAGTAAAATTTGGCGCTATATGTTCTTTTGCACCGAATTTTATCTGCAGCACAAATTTTCCGCAAAAATGTCAAAATTAATTACTTTTACGTCAGATTAACCCTACACTTCATTTATAAACCTTCGCGTCCTAATCTTTATGTGAAAATAATTTGCTTGTATCATAAAGGTAAATTTTCTGTTCCAACTACAAATTTTCATTAATTTCTTTTTTTTTCAGTTATTATCGCATCACACGTAACCTTATTTTTTAATGAATTTTCGTTGTAGTAATGGCTCGAGGTAGTCGGAAATAGAGAAAAATTTTAATTAAAAACTTGATAAGAATATTTTAAAATTGCTAGACCTGAAAAATTGCTTTCTGGTTTTTACAACAGATGCAATGATCTACATGATGTGAATATTTTATTTGCTAGAGAGAAATGAAAAAGGATTTGTAAAATTGGAGTTGGCTGAATGGATCTGATAAATTTCTGGATGAATTTTAAGATGAAATTTCATAACATAGAAATATCAATGATCTTGAGCACGAGTTTCAGGATTCTTCGCAATATTACGGAGTGTTCTCATATTTTTAAAACACTTCGTATCAAAAATTGCGAGTAAATACCTACTCTCAATTTTGCAAATACAACACTATGAAATATTTGGAAACAACTTGATTTAACAACAAAATAGCGAATATACAAAAAAAAATTGAACATTTTTTCCTATTTTCATATAAATGGGGATGATCTACTCTAATAAAATCGGATAACTCCTTGGATGTCATGCTTTATATATAATTTTTATTAACAATTTAAGTATTTTAGAATAGAGCAATTAGAGTGTTCACAGATAAATGAGCATGGGCTCAACTAATTTAATAATTCCTATTTTAATATGTTTTGAGATTTTTCAACTGTAGCTATATTTCATCTTCAATTAACTTTACCTTGATATCTGGTTTACCTAAAAATAAACAAATTGAAACTAAAGATAAAAATATTTTAGTAAATAAAGTTATGTTTTAATTCCTTTTCTGTCACTTTTATCATCGTCTGTCAAATTTAATTCTCACAGAACTAAAAAATCTGATATGTCCAACACATGACTTTCCTATCTAGTTATTATAGGCTTCCGGTTATTTTGTACAACCTATTGCAGCACCTTTATAAATATTTAGAGGATAAACTAAATATATACATTTTCCACATACATCTACCTCAAAAAAATTTTCTATAGATATTCATTGAAAACGAAAATACTGAAAAATTAAATTTAGCGCTCTTCCTCCAATTTTTCCATTACGGTCCATTTTAGAAAAATCATATAAAAACAAGAATTATAGAGATCGATATCGCAAACAACTTTTAGTTCAACAATTTTAATAAAAATCAGAATTTGCACATTTTTGTCAAATTTCTCGAATACGGACCATTTCAGGAAATTTTGACATAAAACAAAAATTATAGTTAATCATTTTAGAAGTAACTTTTATTTAAACAATTTTATTCTCCAAACATAAATAACAGACATATTCCATAAAATATTAAAATGGCCTGCCATAAAGTACCCCCCAGATGTTCCGACTTTGTCCAAAATCTAATCATTTCACGTCAGACCTAAATAAAACTTAAGTTTAAAACTTATTGTTTTTTTCTTTATCCGTTTTTGAGTTTTCTTCAAAATTCGAAATTTACACATTTTTTCAAATATCTCGAATACGGTCCAGTTTAAAAAAATTATGTATAAAATAAAAATTATAGAGAATTATATTACAAACAACTTTTGTTTGAACAATTTTTATAAAAAAAATATTTTTTTTTCATTTTATCAAATTTCTCGAATACGGACCATTTTAGGAAAATTTTATAGGGAACAAGAATTATAGTT
>OV651818.1:18894343-18973114 GCA_927349885.1 Psylliodes chrysocephalus
TACATGTCTTTGGTGCAATTTCCATCTACTAGAAGCTATTGGAGCAAATTATTTAAACAATAAAATACTATGCAGTTATCAATAGGGCTTTAAGAAAGCACATTCTGGAAAAATATTCTTGTTAAACCAGGAGTTGGTATCTGCGCAGTTTTTATTGATCTTAAACGTGCATTTGAAACGATTGACCGTAACATTTTTCATCAAAAATTAAAAAAATATGGATTTAGGGAAACTATCTAGGATTGGTTTTATAATTACTTATTAAATAGATATCAAGTAACTAAAATTAATAATGAGGTATAAAATCCAGAATTAAATACTTTTGTGGTGCCACAGGAAAGCGTGTTTGGACCCTCACTATTCATACTTTATATAAATGACTTGGGACAAGTTCTTAAAACATGAAAAATACAACATTTTGCAGATGACACGTTTATCTGTTATTATGGAGATGATTTTGCTAAGACCGTTAACCATGAATTGGGGGTATTAACATTCAAAGTTAAACAAAACAAATTAAAGTTAATGAGATGAAAACAAAATTTATGTTCATTTGTAACAACTTTATATACAATAGATTTTTGAATTTAAATTTAGATATTAAAATAAATAACGGAACAGTAGAAATGGTCCAAGAAATAAAGTATTTAGGAGTTATGTTGGACAGAGAAATAAAATTTAATAAATATATTGGGTATATTTGTAAAAAGTAGGAAAAAAAAATAGGATTTTTACGAAGAGTTTCACCGTATCTATCAATTTCTATTAAATTGTCTGTATACATAGTGTTTTTTTAATATTGTGAAAAAATTCAGAGGCGTGTCCCTTGGACGAAATGAAGCAAAAAAGTTCCTATGGACATAATATGTCCAGTGGCGTACCGTTTTTTTTTTTTTTTAGAAATATTCAGTTCAAAGCCCGCATGAACGCCAATGGCGAATGTAAAAGTTTAAATTGTGTATCGGAAAATGGCTTTGGATGCATAGAAACTGCGTACCAATTTTCAGAAAAATATCTACAGGGGTATTAAATGTATCGCAAAAAATAAGTTTTTTTTTCTTATAATTTTACCACCCTGTAGTTCAAAATCTAAGAGGCGTAGGACATATATGTTCATAGAAACTTCTTTGCTTCATTTCGTCCAAGGGACACGCCTCTGAATTTTTTCACAATATTAAAAAAACACCCTGTATAATACACCTATTCTACCTGACTTTTACTATTGCTGTTCTTTAATATACAGGGTGGCTCACGCTCAACGGGACGGAGCTTTATGGGAAAACGACCAAAGATATAAAAAATTCGTTTGGGAGGAATACGTAGGTTAAAGACGGCTACAATTTAAAATTTGTTAGATGTATACAGGATGTCCCACATAAGAGAAAATATACAAAGTTATATTATTTTTAATGGAACATCCTGTTTTTTATTTTAGAATTAAAAACTACATCAAAAATAATGTTAGTTAACTAAAGGTTCCCTATTACTATTATTATTAGTTTTCGATTTATTTGAATTTTTAAGGAAAAAAAGTCTCCCAGAAATTAATTGTTTACTCTTGTTTAAATAATTTTTAATGAACCAATTTTTTTTTTATGTGGGACATCCTGTATACATCTAACAAATTTAAAATTGTAGCCGTCTGTAACCTACGTATTCCTCCCAAACGAATTTTTTATATCTTTGGTCGTTTTCCCATAAAGCTCCGTCCCGTTGAGCGTGAGCCACCCTGTATACAAGATGTTTTAATTTTGATAGACTACAGGTCCTACAAAACAAAGTGATGCGAGTGAAACTAGGTTGTAACAAATATACCAGTATTCAGTTTATGTTAGACGCCTTAAATTAGCTAAGTGTTAAAAAACTGCTATATGCACAAACAATGGTTTTTATATTTAGGGCCAGTCTTTTCACCTTTGAGTAAAGTTGAAAGTACAGTCTGTTCGCTATACTTACGCGGGTTTCGGATTAAATTTTTTTTGAGTATTTTCAGGTAAGTACTCGAAAGTGACCTGTTCTTTGAGGAAACGTCAACTGGTTAAATGAAATGAAAAATAATGTACAACTTTTTAATTAAATAATAATAGAGAATCTTTTGTATAATTGAGAGCATAATTAAACTTCTTCATCAATGGAGTCGAATGTGGCTATTATAAACCTAATAATAATTTTATATTACACTTTACACAGAAAATATGGTTTTTGTATAATAAGAGGGTTATTTAGCTTAAATAAAATATTTTCTAACCTAAAAATTTGTTCCATGTAGAGAATTTTAAAATGAAAAATAAAAAAATGAAAATCAGTCATTATCATCCAAAATATAATTGTCATTATCATCAATGTCATCACCATTAATTGTTATTATGATTGGACTTATTTTGTTTATTTTATTTTCACGAGTCCATTAATCTTCTATTAGTTTCTCGCACTTAGATATACAATTCCGTCACACTTCTGGAGTTGCAATTGAAAGTGCTTTTCGCCAAGTTTCCCGAACTGCGTCGTCACTATAACCATTTGGCCCAATATGGTTGTCATAATATTGTTTTGCTATTCCCTATATATATTCGATGGGATTAAATTGGCAATGATACTGTGGCAGACGTAAAACTTGATGACCGTAACTTTCAATAATCTGATCCACAACAAAGGTTTTTGGTTTTGCGTATATATTTTCCAAGCGTAATAATTCTGATTTTAATATATATTGAGGAAATGGTATATGTTCCTTGGTCAACCATTCTTTAATTTTATCAACAGTCCAAGAATTCGTTGGACTTTTGTTTAATACTTCAGAATGGTAAAGTGCATTGTCTAAAATAATTACGCTGGGCTCACTTAAACCTGGGAGAAGTTTTTCATGCAAATATTTTACAAATATTTCTGTGTTCATATTATCGTGATAGTCACTGGATTTTGATTTAGATGAAAATATTAAATCAACACCTTCTATAAAACCCGATTTCCCTCCTGCATGTAAAATTATGTATCGCTTCCCTTCTTCATCGGTATGTTTGATGGACTTTACGTTATCATCTTGCCATATTCTTTTGGTTGCACCCCTAGAAAATATCCATGTTTCGTCTAAATATATAAAATTTGCCCCTTCTTCTATAAATTTGGAATATTTTCTAAGAAAGTTAATTCTCTTGTGCACGACAGAACTTTTTTCACAAAGGGCCTTTCTGTTAGCCTCCTTTTGAAATTTGAAACCCAAGTTATGTATCACTTGCCATAGACTTGTTCTGCCAATGTCGTCAAATTTTCTATCTATTAATTCCGAGAGAATTGTATTTAAGGTCACATGTTCCTTGTTGGCCCTCATTCGATAAATGGTATCAAGAATTTCAAATTTCTTTCCATCTGGAATATCTTTTGTTTTCAATGATGGGCGAGTTTTGCGGTGATCTTCTTTCGGCAGTTCACTATTGTGATTTTGTAATACTCCTCTTAATTTGGTTTCACTAGTTCCTAGAGCATCATCGCATACGCGTTGTTGTACAGACATTACCGATTTTAAAGGACCGCTATTTTCTTTTTCGTCCGTAAAATACTTATGTACACTACAAATTAGACTATCTACATCTAACACTTGTCTAGGCATTTTTAAAATTTCCACTAAATTTACAATATGCATACAATGTCAACACATGCAAAGAATCAATTCAACTGCAACATTTGTAACAAATTTAGTACCTACCCTAATGTTGTTTTAATTTAAATCTGACCATTAGAGCAATTTCTTGGGAAGAGGCTTATTGGAACTGGTTGTCAATGACTAATTTGCATAATTTTGTTAATCCGAAACCCGCGTAAGTATAGCGAACAGACTGTTACTACTTGCTGATTTAACTATAGGGCTATAGTTTGTTAATCCGTTAAGTAAACCTTCATGTAACTTTACTCAGAGGTGAAAAGATCGACTCTTAAAATAATAAACAATTTTTTTCCTGAATATTTTAACTATCAACTAATCCCGGTAACAGAAATATATTAAAGAAACACAAATGTAGCAAACTTCATTAAATTTTATATACAAACAGCTAATAAAAGTAGTTCTATAAAAAGCATATTTCATAAAGGGATCGATCAATTAAATAATCTGCCTCAAAATTTTAAAAATGTTCAGAATCCTAGTCAACGTAAGAAAGAATTAATTATTTATATTAAAAATAATTTTTGAATTATATAGTTAAAAATATTTTTTTTTCTTTTCTGTTCTTTTACTTCTTTTACTTATTATACTTTTAACCAATCTATTATGTTAATACCTACATCACTGTTTCTTTAATTCTTTTGTTTCTTTTCTTTTTTTGTATGTATGAGGGACAATTATGTTAAGTTTTAAGTTTTATGTTTATTTTGATTTTGAATTAATTATGAAGTTCATGTTTATATTGAATTGTTGGTTTATTTTGAATTATTGTATGATTGATTATCTTTGATAAATAAAGTTACTTATTATTAAAAAACAAAAGCTTGATGAACCCTTAAGCAATATAACCCGAAGAAACCTCATAAATGGAGATATAAAATGTTTGTACTAAGCGGAGTATCAGGTTTAGTTATAATTTCGACTTTATTTCTGGAACCAGTAACTTGCAGCCTTATCTACCAGATCTTGGGGTAAGTAGTAATGTGGTGGTTAAGCTTACAGAGTTAACAACTGGTTTACTGGCCTGCCACTGCTAGTTTATCTTAGCAAAGAAGGCATTTTGCCTCTTGGTACTGTTTGCAAAAATTGTGTACTGGATTAGGAATTTCCTAAGGAATCTGTAATAAAGAAAAAAGGTAGAGGTACAGTTATTAAAAAGTTTTCCCGAGTCGATGATGTAGACATTTCTGTAGTTTCCTGGTATGACAACAAAATAGTAACTACGATCTCAACTTACGTAGGCAGTCAGCCTTTTTCTGAAGTACAAAGGTTTTGCCGAAAAGAAAAGAAGCACATCATGAGTCCACGTAAAAAATGTATTGAAGAATACAATAACTATATGGGTGGCGTTCATCTTCTTGATTCTATGTTAGGATACTTATTAGGGCAAAGAAATATTATCTAAGGATTTTCTTTTATTTTGTCTATATGTTAGGGCTGTAATAGTTGGATACTGTGGAGAAGGAGCCTCAATAGCAAAAATTCTGACGAATATTTACCACTCTCTGAATTCAAGCTTGGTTTAGCAGAAATTCTAACAATGTTCCATGTAACGCCCAAAAAGCGCGGTTGACCTACTGGTGCATTACAGACACAATTAGATAAAAAAAAGAAATATCTTTTCCAGAAATACCAGTTCAGGAAATTAAATCTGATAACGTGCGCCATTTTCCTGAGTGGCAGAAAGATCACCAGAGATGCAAATATCCTCAATGTAAAGGCAAATCACAAGTTTCATGTGATAACTGTAATGTTAGATTATGTTTTAACAATGACAGAAACTGCTTTCGTTCGTTTCACTTGTAATAACTAATATATCTATAAAATTGTTGCATTCCATTTATTTTAGGAGTTTTTCCATGTATTTTTGGCGATTTATAATAACTATGATTTAATATCTGTCTACCTTTTTTCTTTCCCTTAACCCAAATTGTGCCATTTTTAATACATGTCAAAATTTTGACAGCTTTGAAGTTAAAAGTTAAGATAAATTTTTTTCATATTTTTTTTTTAGTATTACGTACATAACACATTACTCATAAAAATTAACCAGAACCAAAAATTCATGCAGTAAGGGGTTAACAGCAATGTTTAAGAATATTAAATTAATACGACTGTTGCTAGCGTCTGTGAATCGTATATTGTACAGATAGGATTTAGAAGATTCCCTTTTGCAATAACCGAGATTGATATCGAGATTTTGCGCGCTTGAATATCGGTTACCTATATTAAATGGTATATAAAGGATTCCAATATTGCGATCCATTTAATTTATCATGTTTAATTGGAATACGGCGTCATGTAATATTGTTTAGCAGTTTTAACATCCGAAAGCTGACATCGTCATTATCGATCGACCAATACGACTACTGGAAACTCTAATCACTTAATATGTTTATTTACCGATTTGACAGTCAAATAATTTGCGATTGGCGTATAATTAACGTCGACGAAATTTAATCAATGGTTTCGCTTCTGTTTGGGCGTATTTATTGTTGAAATAAAACAAATTCTGTCTATTCGGTATATTATTATAGAAATAAAAGTAGACTTTATTGCGCGAGCTGTCAAAAATTTTTAATATGACGCAATGTTTTGACCTAATAAGTTATTATTGCCATGATTATGAACAATGCTATTTTATTAGTTGCATACTGCCAAATACCTAGGGATCAGGGCCGCCGAGAGCCAAGCCGGGCCTCAGGACAATTCTCTAGATCGGGCGCCGTGACCAAAAAAAAAAACTTCTTCAAACAAAAAATGTTCCTCTTCTTCGATTCAATTTTCTATAAAAAAGGTCTTTAAGCAAAAACTTTTCCTCTTGTACTTGAATTGCTTAAAAAAAAGATCCTCCAGCTAAAACTTTTCCTCCTCTACTTGGATTCAATTTTCTACAAAAAAAAAGGTCCACAGCCTAAAACTTCCCCCTCTCGTCTGGGGTCGAATTTCTCATACAAAACAAAATCCAGTTGCCGGGCCCCCCTTATAGAGCTGCCGGGCCCCCATTTGAGTCCGGGCCCCAGGAATTAGTCCCGGCTACCCCCCTCAAGTCGGCCCTGTTAGGGATATACCTAGATGTAAGACCTCAATGGAAAGAGCACATAAAAAAAAGCGTAAAGAACTTGAACTTAAATTCAAAAAATATATTGGCTTCTGGGAAGAAATTCCAAATTGTCACTGTACAACAAACTGCTGATTTATAAACAAATCCTAAAACCAATCTGGATTTATGGCATATAGCTATGGGGATGTGCTAGCAAGAGTAACATTAACGTGATACAAGTTTTCCAAAATAAAGTCATAAGATGCATTGTTGATGCACCTTGGTTCTACCGAAACAATTATCTTAATAGAGGCCTGAAGATGCCAACAATAGAAGAAGAAATAGAGAGGTTTGCTGCGAAACATGAGGGTCGACTCCACTTCCACGTCAATGAAGAAGCGTTGCAATTACTGGACAACTCTCCACTCAACAGAAGGCTCAAAAGGAAGAAGCCTTTTGAGCTAGTGCAGTGAACGTTAACGTTAGTGCTAGTGTAAAACAGTGTAATAAATCGTCACGCCAACTTGTGATGCTTTCCTATAGAAACAATTAAGACAGCCCAATGGGGACTTCTTAGATAAGTAATTAGTTTATAAGATTTTTAGATTAAAATTGTAGGTTAGTCAGTAATGACTAGTAACAATACTCTAACAAAAAAAAAGGAAAAAAAATAAAAGAAGGAAAAAAATAAAAATAAAGAAATGTAAATTAAATAATAAAAACATTGTTTTTTTTTTTAATGAGTAATACAAGCATAAACCATAAAAGAGCTATAAGTTCACTTCAAAATTTATTTTTCCATATAAAGTCGTATAATATATTGAAAATGTTAAAATTAAAATTGTTATAACTTAAAAAAAAAACAAATAAAAACAGAATTTTTCTAAATGAAAAGCTTATCGATGGCTTAAGTCCAAAACGTCGTAACCCACAAAATTTCAAAAAATCGCTTTTCGCGTCATTGGAGTCTGTTTTAGCTAGGATTCCAATGACGCGAAAAAAGCTATTTTGAAATGTTGTGGGTTACGACCACATCTACCACAACCCATTCATAAATATTGTTTGTTAACACACCAACATTAAACGTCAGATAAGGTTGAAAATGGCGTCGTTGTTTACCTTACTGATATTATTGCCATGGACGTATTATTAACAGGAAAATTGTGCAATAATAAAATATTTGTGTTAAAATTTTTATTTATATATTTATTTACACAATGATGTATTATTCAAAAGCTAAGAATAAGGATATTTAAACAATTTATAAATAGTATGATGAACAATGTAACATCCGAGAATACAGATCAAGGAGAAGCGACAGCTTGGTGTTTTCAGTGTACCGTTTTGTAACGCGCATGTGCGAAAATAAGTTGTGTATCACTCAAAATTATGTTATCTGTCAAAGTCAGTCCAAGTTATGTTTAGTACGTGAGCAATGTTAAGTGATATTTTTTTGTGTTTGTTTTCTGTAGTAATAAGATGAAGATTTTTACACACTTAGGTATTCTAATACAGATATAAAATGTGCCCAAAAAGTTATTAGAAAACTAAGAATTTTATCACATGCATAAATATTAAGTATATTCATTTAATCATTTTTGACATTTTATTTTTCATATGTAGGTATTGTATTTTGTGAAATATATGTTTTTCTTCTTTTAAATAAATTTAATAAACAATGAACTGCAGATTTTATTTATTTTATTTTGAAATTATATTTAAAAAAATATAATGAATTCGCGTGTTTCAATTAGGATTGGTCAAAGTGGGCGAAATCCCTTTATTATGGCTAAATTGTAAGTTAAAATTATGTCAATATAAAGATGTTTTGTCCATTCATATTTACATTCATATCCGGGCATCCAGTGTACGTCCGTTTATGCTAATTAAATTGACAGCTGAATATCGATACCCAGAAAACGTCTGTTTTTGGACTTAATTTTAAGTTTAGTAGTATTTTGACGTCCAGCGGACGTCCATCTTAGGTCATTATTTATTAAGCCTACCAGATAATACCCATTTTTAATATAACTGGTCATTAAAAATTGACAAATTGAATCCATTGCATTTCATTCTATCAGTGGAAGTTTGAAATCTTATTCAATTATAACTGTATCTAGTAAAAAGTTTTCAAGTGGTTCCTTGGTCGAGCTCGTCTAGCGATTGAAAGCGTAAAACGATAATGGATGTATCGTCAGTTCGATTCCTGCTCAGGTCAAGCGATTTTTAAGAAAAAATAAATAAATGGTGTATAGCGGTTTGCGAAAATAATAAACAAATTATAAATAATATAAAATAGTGTGTGGTAAGTTGCGGTTCTGTAAAAAAAAGTGGAAATGCTGTCTCAATGGAAATATAATCCTGGACGTTTTTTGAATGTCCAGTATTCGACGTCCAAATATATTTCAGAATTGGACGTCCTCTGAATGGTCAAAAGTGTGCCATTTGTATACTTCACTGGACGTCCATTGGATGTCGGAAGTCCAGAAAACTCATTTTTGGACGTCTAGACATCCAAAATTGTATATCGAATGGAGTCCAATGGACATATTTGTATTGTCTGGGTGATAGCCAGGCCAGGTATTTATCTCTAAATACATAAACCTTAAATGACATCTGATTTAACTTGGCGAGAAAACACTTGTTTCTACAGAAATGAGCGATAAACTTGAAAGTCCTTTTAATGTAATATAAATCTAGAAATTCCAAAAATATGTAAGTACTTTTTAAACCTAAAAGCTTTGAAAATATATGCAAATTGCAAATATTTAATTAAACCTCTCAAACCTAATGTCTTTTTAATTGTTAACTAAATTTTTTTTGGCACCCTTAATTTTATTTACCTTATTTTTACTTAAGGAAAAGGTAATTTAAATATGGGCCTTTTATTATATTTTTAACAATAAATAAACCAAATATTAAACAAATTTTATAGGTAAATTATAAAATAATAAACGTCTTTTACTTTTATAACAAATAATTAATTATTACATAATTAATTATATTTTGGTGCCGAAATTTCACCATTGCTATTAACCCTAACTACTTCAATGTAATTAAATCACATTGCAACATTTGCGCATGGACTATAACAATAATTTCAGATAATTTGCCAAACTATTTCGCTCAGTGTAGAAAATTAGCATGTTTTTTCAGCGTGCTAAGTTGTGTATCAATCAAAGTCATGCTGAGAAAAAGGTACATTAGATATCAAAGGCACCGACAGCTACTGTTGCTTCTCCTTGATCGGTATTCTCGGGTAACATTTGAAAAATATGTTAACAATATTTATATATTATAAAATGAAAAAATTAGTTTTGTACCTTAAGAAAATTAATAATACAGCACGGAAAAGCTGCAGAAATGTTATATTTTAAATTCATTTACATATTAATTTTATCAAAAAATTAATAATAAACATGATAATTATATATGAAAAATATAATTTTGCTAATACACTATTAATTTACAGAAAACTGTGCAATTTTCTAGGAAAGGTTTCAAGAAGTGATGTTTGAGGTCTAAGATACTTAAATATATTGGAAATAATTCATCTATATTTCCTGAAAAAAGTTCTTTTATTTCTTATTAAACTTTTGATGCTATAATTCGTTTAGAGACTGGAGTTAAAGTATGCAATAAATAATTTAATATTTTTAACCTGTCCCTTAACTGGATACAACAAATAATGACAATGCAACATGATGGCTATGCCTTGCTTTGTTTTGAACAAAAATTGCGTTTGAACAACTCTACAAATATGAAGTATAACTGGATAGTACATATAAAAATTTTATATTGATTTTGTTTATATATAGAACAATTTAAACCAACTTTATTTTAGTTCTAATAGGAAAGATTTATTCAAGTGTTTTACACATTTACATGATTTGGATGTTAATATAGCGTCTCGTTATCCTTTTATATATTTATAAAATTATTTTCCTACCTCTTGTGAACCAAGTACATACTTGTTTTTAAAATGACCTATCTCTTTTTTAATTGTGTAAGTCCAATCTTTTTAGAATTAAATTTTTATTAAATTGCATTGGATATGTTATTGATTATAGAGTATACTGTGTGCAATGCACATGAAAAAGAAACTGTTGTTTACATTCTTTTGATTGTCTGATTTATACTGTAACAATCTTTTGCCTATCGGGTCACTCATGTGGAGACGGGAGTGGGTTAATTTCTACTAAAATTGATCGATTCTTCTTGATCGCCAGTTAACTTCAATTCCCCCTTTATTCAGGACCAAATTTACCGTGCAAGACAACAAAACAAAAAAGTTAAAAAAGTTGAAAGTGTGCACAAAACAAAAGTGAGCAATCACCAATTAGGTAACCAAACCAAGTGAGGTTGGTAACCTATAAATTATAACCGCGAAATATCCCCTTTTTAAAAAAAGAAAATATCCGACATCAAAATATTCAAGTATCAAAATATTAAAGTTACATAAAATATTAAAGTATCAAAATATTAAAGTAACATAAAATGTTAAAGTATCAACACCTTAAAGTAGCTAAATATTAAGGTATCAAACAATCCCAATATCAAAATATCCCACTATCAAAAATATTTAATTTAAGTATTCTACCCTCTGATAAAAATTAGTTAAAGTAATATTAATGCCCAAATCAGTATCACATAGTGATATTTCCTACAGTAGCGGAGATTAACGGAGATAAATGTACTTAAAGTTGTGAATATGGTCGTTAACGTTTGGTACCAAAAGCGACGATGCGTGAGAATCAGTTTGTCACAAAAACACGATGGCAATAAATGTTAAAAATTAATTTCCGCTTTACAATCTGTAAAGGTAAAATATAGGTACATAGACCCAAGTAAAATCCCAGGAAACGATAGCCCCACACTGCGCATGAGCAGTATATGTCTTACAATAAATATTCTCCCCCTGTTAAACAGAATGAATTATAATTAAAAAAAAAATCAAGATCCAAGAGAAGCTGACCCCAGTCTATACCGAATATCAAACAGCGAGACCCAACTGCAAAATTAGTTATATACTGGCTTCAACAATAATATCCCACCAGACTACAGTCAAGTTCCCTTGAATAATACACCAAAAATAGGATATAAGATATTATAAACAAAGCACAGATAATAAAAAAAATAAATAAATCGGTGCAATAAATAATAAATTTAATTCCACATAACCTGTTCACCAGCCATATGGATAGATTCGACAACGTCTGCAAAATTACATTCTAAATCAGAACACAGACACATCATTCCAAAGGAAACCCGTAACTCTCTAGCCATAACTAAATCTGAAGAAGGTAACAGAGGAAATCCCTCGCTTATCTGCAACCACAGCTGCATAGATACAAAAATTATCAGTCCTACCAAACAGGTGTTGGTCGACGTGGTGGTGGGGTGGTTGTCCCTAAAATTAGCCAAGAAAAACCGTGTCAGGATAGATCTGGCTAGTTCAAAATAAAACGAACAATTTTTCATCTCTGAACCATTTCCCAAAATTAAAATTTACTTACTAAGTTTCACAGCCCTACAAGCTATCAAAATTACTTTAAAAAAAAGCAAAACCGGTATTAAATAAAACACCCAAATTGCCCAAAACATTATTCTAAAATGACATGCTTTATAATAAAAGAGAACTGGTGTGGCCTCATAGAGAAAAAAAAAAAGAAAAACTTACCTTTTTTTTCGAAAAAGGGAAAACAAAATATTTCCTAAAGGTCCAAGCAGGTGAGCGGATACGGCGGGAGATGCCAAGATGGGCCACGATAGCCCCCCAATCCAATTATCCGCACAGCGTCGTAAGACAAATGGCTGCCACAAGTTCCACACTTTCCAATGAAACTTAGCCAAAAATTTCCAGCCACAAAATATGCCTCACTGTTTTAAAATTCACAAATAAATCCCCTTATACGAGGGATGGCGCAGAAGCCACACAATTTAGTAATTTTCGAAGGATTGAAAGCACCTCTCGGTATTTTTGCCACGTTGCTACTTTCACACACCAAAACCATTTTTTTCAAAAACTCTGTCCTTCGAGAACTCAATCGAAGAAATTAAGTTCTAAACCAATAAGATGACCGAAACGCAGTCACTTGATCTTTTCTGACCAATCGCCAGAACATCGATAACAAAGATCCCTCTATCATCGACTCTTCGTCCAATAGAAACCCAAGCAAAACCACAGAATGAACGCAAAACGAACGTATCGGAGCGTTCCTTATATAAAAACTAGTGATGCCGCGAGACGAGAGATTCTCGTCTCTCGTCTTGTCTCGTCTCGTACGAGACGAGAGAGACATTTTCTCTCGAAAAAAGATTCGAGACGAGACGAGAGTGTGTCATCTCTCGACGAGAATTTCTCGTTTCTCTCGAGCTCTCTCGAGTTCTCCCGCGCAATTAATTTTTTACTTCTTTAAAATTTTCAATTATCGTAACTTAAAATTTAAAAATATCAGATTTCCAGACAGTCAAAAAGTTAACTATAAAACACCTATTCTATATACACAGTGAGTTTTAAGTATGGAACGCCTCAATTATCTCGGAAACGGCTCGATTTTTATTTATGGTGACCAGTCAAATGCGTCCCAAAAAAAGCGCTCCGATAAAAGCGCCCCGACAAATGCGCTTCCCGACGAAAGCGCCCAAGACAAAAGCGGCACCCGAAATTTCTTTGTATAATTTTTAACTAACCAACGGACAGAATCGTAATAGTTTCCATGCAGTCAAATTTTTCGGAGGTTACTTTTGGAGATAAATTAGAAAGACAACAATTTTTAAGTGTTTTTTCGAAAAACTGTCAAGGAAAAAGTAAAGGAACGAACGTATAATATATTGTGACCATGCTTCTAAATGCTTTCACACGAAAAAAATTCTAACTTCCAAATGAAACCCTACCCCCTCCCAACTGACTTTTAAGACAAAGTATTTATAGCAGGGGCAGAAGTTGGAAAGTCTTTTAATAGTTCTCCCACTTTATACACATAACTTGACAAGTTTGCGGCGGATCTAACCGAAGTGGACGCGATACATTGGCGTACAAAATAATTTTTTGGATGTTAAACAATTTTGAGAAAATAGTTTAATAAATTGTGAATAGCTGTTAAAATTTTGTAGAATTATGATTTGGGTATTATAATACATGTTTAATAATTATTTATAGTCCATAAATACATGCGATTGTCCAGTTCTTATTCTATGAAACGACACTGGCAGGTAAACATTACTGCTAAATTCTCGAAGTCGTCCGACGTGGTTTGATGTGTACCCCCTCCCTACCTACCACAAGCCTTTCCAACTTCTGCCTCTGCTATCTATTCTTAGTTAACGCCCAATTTGGGCCACTGATTACTTTAAATTTTAATTGTTTATGTCAAATAGTGTCTAAGTAAAACGATTGTGACAGATGGACAGGCAGAGAGATACCAAGGTAATTTCCCTAAGTGTTTCTTATTGCCAATTTGGGTACTAATGAGACAAATTACTTAAAAAATTATTTGTTATTGTCTTCAAAATTTTACTATTTTTTCATGTTTTGTCCTAAGTATATCTTTTCCAAATTTAAATTTGATATGTTTTTATCACGAGAGAAACGAGACGAGACAAGACGAGAGGAGATAATGGCTCTCTCGAGCGAGAGAAGCGCTTTCTCGTCGAGACGAGAGAACAGTTTTCTCTCGCCCTACGAGACGAGACGAGAGAGGCCTCTCTCTCGTCTCGTCTCGTCTCGCGGCATCACTAATAAAAACCTTAAATCAACCCAAACCCCAACATAAAATATAGCATTTGTATATCCAATATCAATAAGACACAATAATTACGAACTACGCACACAAACTTATTCCTAAGCCACCTTACTCTATTTACAAATAAACACGACAGAGTAGTTCCATCGAACAGGGTACTTTAGAATCGGATCGAATCGACCGAAACTGCACTGTCAAACGCGACTTCCACTGACCGCTGACAGTTATCGTTTAATGAAATGACAGTGACATAATTAGATTCAAAATCAAAATATTACATTTATTTTACAACTTAACTAATATAAATGCCATTAAAATGATATATACAACTGATCAGAATTTGAAATATTATTTGAAAAGTCGAAAATTGAATGATATGAGAAGATATAATAATAAATAATAATAATAAATTTATTCACTCAAAATGATGACACAACAGATAATAAAACATATTAATTAATATAAATTTATAAACATATAATCCTTATCAGCAATTATTACTAAAAGTAAACAAATGGTAACCCACAAAGGTATGACCTGTCCGTGGGTGATTCCATTTTTGCTCGTCTCCAATTTTTAATGTATTAAAATTAAAATATTATACAAAATATCAATAATATTTAACACACAAACATATATAAATAATTTAGTATAAATTATGTAAACACTAAGGCGTAATTAAATTATGAATCACTTTTCTATCACAATTTAATACAAAAGTTTTAGCTTTCTTTTTAAAAATACTTTTTGATTTACAACTTCGAATATTGAGAGGAAGGAAATTGTATAGCCTTTTTGAAATATAATTATAACCTCTTTGACCAATGGTTTTTGAAGCTGATACTGTTTTTAGTAACTTATTTGTTTTTGTCTAGTCTCATAGTTATGTTGAATATACCTAGGAATTGCGAACAAAACTTGACAAGACAGATGAAACAAAATATTCCCTGCCTTAAAAATGTAAATCCATTGCTGCATTACATAATATAATAATTTTTTGTATAAATAAAAATTTCCTTGGTTTATTCGGTCGTTTTTATTTTCTATTGTTTAGCACAGTATTACATATGTTTCGGAAAACTTTTCCATTTTCGGGTGCAGTCAAAATTTATTAAAACATGGGGACGATTACCAACAATTTAATTTTTTTTTTAAATAACAGAAACCCCTTCTTTCTGTTTCAGCGTGTGAAGGGGTATTCGTAAACATTTTTTCGAAAAAGAACAAGCTTTCCTATATTGTGAAGTATGTGGTTCGTATCTTATTAGAGCCATTATATGTTTTTCAGTTTCAGAGGTCGTTAAAGTTGTGGGTAAATCAGATTTTTAAACAACATGTTCTATTTGATAAGTTGTTGGTCTGCAATTAAAAATGTAGTTATTTTACCATAACTTCATAACATAGTTTCAATATTTGTATTATCTACTTGATTAAAAAATTTAATACCTTTTGGAAATTGGGCTAACCTGTAGGATACTCATTATCTGATTCGATACTACTTGTAGTAGTAGTGCTGCATGCCCTGGATAGGATATAATCCGATTAAAATTTTAACTACACATAACAGACAATTATTAAAAAATATATATAAATATTTCTAACACATAGGTATCTAGAACTATACCTTCAGAGCTATTCTACTAATTTTAAAGACAGCTATAGGATATTTTTTAGTAATTTAAATTATATATTTAATATTATACCTTGCGAGATAGGATAAGTCGTTTTTACCAACTTTTTTAGAAACTCATGGAGAGCTACAAAAGGAATATATATTTAATGATATGAAATCACATACTTTGAGGGTGCAAAAAAAGATATACAGGGTGTTTCATAATATATGCCCAGGACTTCAGGACGTGATAGCTCGTCCAAAAATATGACTTTCCTCTAAAATGAACCATTTTCGAGATACAGGGAGTAGAAATAAAAAAAAAAATTCTACGCCACTGAAAAAAGTACGGTTTTGAGACGCCCATTTGAACCGCCAATGTTTTCTACACAAAAAAGGTACTCTTGGTTATACACTCTAAAGTCGACCGTTTTCGAGAAAAATCAAATTTTAATGTTGAAATACATGGCACGAGATTATTGACAACCGATTTTGTCTCAAAAAAACAGTGTTGATAAGAATTTATAAAGGATTTAATTTGAAAAATAAATTTTTAGTTATTACAGAATTTAGCAAAGTGGCTAAGCAATAAAATTGGTCTTTAATTTGTTACATCATTATTGCTGTCACATTTAAAAACAGACACAACCTGCGCAGTTTTCCACCATTCTGTATACGAGTTACGGATCATTAATTTAGGAAAGTTTAAATTTAAAATAACATCTAAAGAGGGATGGTGATTATCCTCATGAACAAATGGAATATTGCATATATTAACTGTAATGTCCAGATTTGGCGATAAAACTAGGTCAAAACTTTTATTGAACGCATTCTTAATATTAAAACATTGTTTAATATATAAAAATGTTAAACTAATAACAAAGTATTTTGGAACATAACCAAGGTGAGACCTTGTCATAAACACCCTCAGAGGGAGTGATTATTTATAAATAAAGGCTACTGACCAAACAATTAAAAATAAATAAACTTTACTTTTCCCAATGTATTAATCAGAAAGAGTGTAATAATATGGTTTTAATACTAGGTCAAAGAACAAAATTTTACTAGAATATACGAGTTGTTACAAAAATCAAGAATACTTGGTTTGTTGAAACTATAATTCTGACTTATCCTATATCAGGGTTGACGGCTGCCCTCAGGCGTGGCAGGTAATCCAAAAAGAAGGTCAGAAACTCCAACTAACTCTTATTAATATTCTGAACTCAACTAGTCGATACCGTGTCCTTTTTTCAGAAGCCGAACCTACCCCGAATAAGGCTGTAGCCGATAAGCTTATTGTCGCTACTCCCCGTAAGAGCCCAGAGATCTGACTGCCTAATTGTTCTAATTTTCCTCTTTCAAAAACCTATCGCCCCCCCCCCTTTTCATTATGGCCGCTACCTACAAAATTATTCTCTCTTTTGGTTATAATAATTTTACCCAATTAAGTTAATAATTTCTAGCATTGGCCCCGCCCTCTGAGTTATCGATTCAACATGGAATCTTTGATTTTGTCGTGTCGGCAAAAGGTACTATTTTGTAGCTCAACATGAAGCTGAGTTAGCTTTGCGTTTAGCTAGGTGCGTTTTGGTAAATTATAGAGTTTTATACATAAATATGATACTTAAGGACGGGTTTATCACCATGGTTCTTGTATATGCTCACAGATAACGCTAACATACTCATTTGGGTAATTTAAGTGGTTTAAAATATTCAATAGCCATCCAACTAAAAAGTCAACATCACTTTAGAAGAAAAATATTCTGACCTGCTGTTTGAAACAAGCAACAAGCATCTCCGCAGATGTTTAGTAATTTTCGTTATTTGTGAAGACATTTGGTATCTGAATTTTATCGTCTAGGCAACGTTGTCAAGTCTGATATAATAAGAAAATTAGCGTCCATTTGGTATCAATAAATTAAAAATTCAATACATTTATAATATATTTTCTATCATCAACGGAATAAAAAATATTTTAATACCCGAACATGCTTATTCCATTTTTTTTTTATTAAAAGAGACGAAAAACAGCACTGTTTATGCGGCGGGCGTAATTTCGGCCGGTAATCCCCTCGCCTACCTGCTAAAAGCAAAGTGCCCATCTAATGGCATAGGTAATTTCGGCAGAGGGTAATGTTTATGATAGGATTTTGGAATATACCTGAAAATAATTATCTACCCTTTTCATATTTCCATTTCTTAGAAAATTTAAAACATTTACATTCATCTTTCTTAATTTGATTTTCATTAGTTCAACAATGTGATTACCTAATTACAAAATAATAATCTACCATTTTCATATTTCCATTTCTTAGAAAAGTTAAAACATTTACATTCATCTTTCTTAATTTGATTTTCATTAATTTAACAATGTGATTACCTAATTACAAAGTACCGGACCTTTTATTATTAAGATACTAACCATTTATTTTGTGGGCGACCAAGAGATAGGAAACATCTATATTACACGATAACAGTTTCGATAGTAAAGAGTTCACACGGTTGTGACTTGCTTATTGTAGAAAAATTTTCATTTTGTAAACAAGACGTATTAAAGAGTGGTGAAGTGCGTTGGAGGTGCATCAGGAAAAATTTAAAATGTTTAGCTAAATTGTATACTGTTGGTGCCGAATATATTGTGACCAGGAGTGAGTTAACTCACAATCATGAACCAGATCAACATTCTTTGCGGAGAAAAATTGTCACAAATGCATGCAAGCGAAAAGCCCAGGAGGACATATCGGAGAAACCTTCGAAAATTATAAAAAGGGTCCTTTCAACAAATTTACCGGACGAATTGATTACCGCGGATGTAAATCTCATAAGAAGAAATGTGTATAATAGTCGTCGTCAGCTCTTGCCAGCCCTGCCTAAAGATATTCATGAAGTACATACTGTAGTTGATATGTATTCTCCTAAAACGACAACAGGTGAAAATTTTTTGTTTATTAACAGTTCAGTTGATAATATTATTGTTTTTTCTTGCCAAACAAATATTACTACGTTGTGTAAAATGAATGTTATATATATGGATGGCACATTTTCTTTTTGTACGAAATATTTTTATCAATTATTTACCATTCATGGCCTGGAAAATGCGCACTATATACCTCTTTTATATTGTCTGTTACCAAATATGACTGCTGACACATATATTAAACTTTTTCTGTTGCTTAAATCTAAAATTTTTGAAGTTTTTAATATAGTTTTTGAACCGATGAAGGCATTCGTAGATTTTGAAATATCAATACATATCGCACTAAGTAATGTTTTGTCAAAAACAAAAATAAATGGTTGTAGATTTCACTTACATCAAGCGTCGTACAGGGAAATGTAGACTTTAGGGTTAAGTGAAATATATAAAAACAAAAACTCTGAAGAAAGTAAATGGCTTATTCACACTTTTGGGTTTACTTATTTAAAACCATCTGATGTTGAGGATTGTTTTATATTTGATTTAATGTCTTGCAAACCAAATAATAACCTGTTGGATAAATACACAGACTATCTATTACAATATTATATAGCACCTGATTCCGATTTTCCACCAAATATATGGGCAGACGAAAATCCATCTATAAAACGAACCACAAACGCTTGTGAATCGTTCCATTCTAAATTGAATTCTTCATTTTATTCTTGCCACCCTTCAATAGTTATTTTTATGGAAAAGTTAAAAGAATTCCAGATCGATTCATATTAAAAAAAAGTTTAAATATTACAGCAAAAATAAAATACAAGCAAGTCAGAAATAAATTAAAATTTATTGAAAATATGGTAAATATGCTTCGGTCTGGAAAAATTTCTAGATTTAATTTTGTTAAAACTGTATCATATCAAAGTTCGTAAAAATGTAATGTATGTTTTTAGCTCTAGTTTTTAAGTAATATTGTCTTTGATTTTGGTTTAATAAAGAATGTTTTAGCAATTCTAGATCTTATTTTATTTTACCTGCTCCTTCCGGCCGAAAATATCTATACGATAAGAACGAACCCTTAAACCTCCGGCAGAAATTACATATCCCCTTTAGGTACCTGTCTTTTTTCCGGCCCAAATTACATCCGCCCTGTTTATGTCGTAAGATATGGAAATTCTTCAATTTCCTTAGAACCGACAACCTCGCATCGAAACTTTATAAATCGTGGGCTTACAAGCAAAAGGTATTAAGTCAAAAAATAGGTTTATAAGTTATAATCCATTCAAAGTTTCAATGAAGGTCTATTCTTTTATAAATTATTTACGGAATATCAACTGCTTCAAAGAAAATGTACATGCTTTCGGAATACAATGGACTATTTTTTACTGATATACAAAAATATAAACCCATTTTGACAAATTTTTGACTTAGTGCCTTTTGCTTGTAAGCCCACGAAATGAAGGGAAGGGTGTATTTATATATTTATCGATTTTTTGCACTTGCTCTGTGTTCTTGTCGAGAATGTTAATTTCAAATTAGGTATGATGTCCTAGTCAGGTGTAATGTCATAATTTTGTGTAATCATTATAATCAGGTGTATCTGTGAAATCTGGTAAAATATCAAAAATATATATTTTAGATTGATTTTGGTCATTGTATAATACTGATCATGGGTAATTTTAAAGGATAAGCCAGTAATCCTCGTACCTCGTAAAAGATGACATCGAACGTACCTATTAGTTACAGGAAGTTTTTAATTAATTAATCACCTATAATTCTTGATAACTTGTTTTTAAATGAGGTTAAATTAAAATATAGTTTATTTACAAAATTATAAAACGACTTTAAATGCCATCCAAAAAACAGTCATGATAATTTAGGGTTAAAAAAATCATTTAACCACTTATTTAGCGTTGTATTATGATAAAAATGGTTCATAGTAAAGCTCAAACTTCACTTTATTTAGAGCTTCTTTAAAAATTCAGGAAATCTCTCTACATTTTTCAATCACTGTCCTCGCGTTGGTTGATATTTTGCATGCAATATTTTGCCACCATTATGATGGTAACTAGTGACAGCCTTAAAAATCGAGCACATTACAACGCTGCTTTTTGTAACTAGCTGAAGTGCTTTACAAGAGAAGTCAAAATTTAAAAAAAAAAAAAGATGAATTCCTAACTTCAGATCACAAAAAGTTACTAAAATTCCCTCTGGTGGTCAAACCTATGAACTACATATCTAGTGATAAAATGGCGGATTTAGTATTATTTTAAAAATTTCTACTAGAATCCAGTAATTGGTTCTAATACGTATTTTTTGACAACAATATTTGAATGCGAGATGTTGCAATATATATATAAGCTTTGCTATGAAGTAGTTTAGTTATAAAATTATGAAACAAATTTAAATGCCATCAAAAAAACTGTTCATGATAATTTAGTGTTTAAAAAATAACATTTAATCACTTATTTAGCGTTGAATTATGATGAAAATGCTTCATAGCAAAGCTCAAACTTTATTTTATGTAGAGCTCCTATAAAAAATCAGTAAATCTTTTTACTTTTTTAAATCACTGTCTCCGCGTTGGTTGATATTTTGCATGCAATATTTTGCCGCCATTATTGTGGAAATCGCAGCCTTAACTTGTCTAATATCCGCTTCTATTTTGAACTTACTTTGTATCATGTAGGAAAACCTGACTAAGGCTTTTTTTTGTTTTAACTACACGTGTGCTTTTCGAAGTCAATGTGTTGTCGTAACTATTGTATAAAAATGTTTTACAATATATTTTGTTAATATAATTTTTATTATAATGAGTGTCCTTTTTTTTCAATAAATAGTTTCTTTAAAATCTTTGATTATAACAATTTATACACAAATTTGTGGTCAGAGACTTTGAATCCTACGCCAGACCAAGTGGATTTTTATTTAAATACATGGTTCGTTATAGGATTTGATGTGTGCCGTATTAATAGAAATTCAATTTCTGTTAATATGACATGCAGATTATAAAATCGCCATGCGTTACCGTCTCGATGATTGTGGGAGAGGTTATCCTGGTTTTGCTCACCTGTAAGTCAAGTGGTACCATCAATCATCTTTAAGTCGCCCCGGAGCGCCACAGAAAATAATAATAAATACCGTCCCTTCCTCTACACAAGTTGCTTAGTCGACTTTAGGGGCTGAAATTCACTTGTAAGGGGATAATTTAGGGAGATTATTATATAATAATTATTATTATATTATTTCGAATCTTAAGCAAGTATGTTTGGCAATTTGTCTTATCACACGTCCATCTTCCAGCATTAAAATTAAAATAAACAATATTTGGTGTAACTTAAAAAAAAAT
This sequence comes from Psylliodes chrysocephalus, assembly GCA_927349885.1. Classification (NCBI taxonomy): domain Eukaryota; kingdom Metazoa; phylum Arthropoda; class Insecta; order Coleoptera; family Chrysomelidae; genus Psylliodes; species Psylliodes chrysocephalus. The sequence continues at coordinate 18,916,668 of OV651818.1, forward strand.
CTAAAACATCAATTTTTGTTTTCAAACAAAACACTCTCAAAATTATGCCTCTTGATATAAAGCAAAATTATCAACCACGTATTTGTTTCAATCAAAACTGGTCACAAGAAAGCTCCTATTTTAAACTAAAATCCAACGAATCGTATTACCAATTTTCAAGAATCAAATATGCATCTCTGATGATTTCCGTTCAACAAATAACGTCTAATTCAAAATATCGAACAATCGAAAATGAAAGAGCTCCAGAACGGGCGAGAGATCATTAGGAATGAAGCCAAAGTTGCGTCCAAGTCCAAGTTCTTTGATTGGAAGCAAAACCGAGTATAATTTTAAAATTGCGTTTCCAATCTTTCTGCGGAAATTGAGGCTCTGTTCGGCGAACCTCTCTTTTCTACGCCATGCTGCGTTCGTTGTCATTGGGGAGCCTACAGACCTACAGGGCGGGCGGCCATTCTTGTTTTAAATCTGCCACGAGAAAAATCGTTAAAACAGAAAAAGGAAACTAAAGCTTGAATATTGTATTATTTATTTATTTATTTTAAACAATTTATCATTCTAATTTATTGACACTAATAAGCTACGTTTTTTATAAATAATTTATTTTTTACTTAATATTCCCAATTTATATCACATATACTTAAAATACTAATTAATATGGACAGTTATATATATTGTACTGTTTTTATTTAATTAAAGCCTTGACAAAAACATATAATTCTTCAAGAAATAATTTTTTTTCCAGAACAAAACTTCGACAAATTAAAATTAAAAGAAATGATAATGAATATTTATAATATTTCCTTTTAATAAAAGCCATATTAAAACAATTAATCCAAAATTCGTGCAAATAAACAAGTAAATCAAATATTATTAACATACCTTATTATATGGTATCTTTTATAACATCCTGTATACGTTATTTAAAAAAAAAAATTGTTAAATGTACAAGAAACAATTATCATGAACAAAATTTGTGCAAATAAACAAGTAAATCAAATATTATTAACATACCTTATTATATGGTATCTTTTATAACATCCTGTATATGATTTTTTTTGTAAAATCTTGTTAAAATTAATGTCAGTGAAGACGCAGAGTGGATTCTGATATCTTGATTCATGGGGATAGGAATTTGTCTCCATGGATACAAAAATTTTTGTTGATTACTGGGGGTTCAACGACAGACATCTTGGAATTTAGATTAAAAATGAAAGTACCTGAAAGAAAAATTAATTAAAACGAGTTAAAACCCGTCATTTATTATTCTATTTAAGGTAAAAGTGTTACATAATAAAGGTAATGTCATTTGATTATACATTTTAATTGTCAGAAAGAAAATCAGATTTTACATTGAAATCAGAGATATGAGATTGATATCCTATTTCATGGTGGTCCAGTAAAAAATTGAATGCAGTGTCCGGTGTTGTTTGTTTGGAACATTCTACAAAGAAAACAGATTGTTGTGAAATAGACAATTTCCACGCAGCAAGTGTAAGTGTAAAACTATTTTTAATTTAAATAAATACCGGATAAAATAGTAGGAACAAAATTGGAACTGAATAATACAACCGTTATGAAAAGCATGTATATAGTTTTTCGACATTTTGTAAAAGATTGAAGACAGGGTAGAAACCTTTTGGTGTAGTAACGAACACTGCAATCATTATGAATCGATTATAGAGTTTAGTTTAAATACTGTAAAATATAATTTAGGTTTATAGTTTTCTACCCAAGCAAAGTATTAATTTCATTATTGCCTAATAGGTGGCGTTAGATACATCCATAGACTTATTGTAAATTTTAATCTTGGGAAGAAAATTAGATTGTTTTAAGAAACTTTGATCAAGGTTTTTCTTTTCTTCGTTCTATATATAAAAAAAAATATACCCTAGTAATTTGGTTTGTGAAAAGATTATTTGTATTCTCTGTTTGATATACAGGGCTATTTCCATAATTTTAATAAAGTATTATCATTGTAACATGTATGACAATCAAAATACATAAAATAGTAAAATTTATTTAAATATATAAAAATAGAACCTATTCCCTGAGAGCAGAGTCGAATCTACAGTTAAAGAGAATAATATGTACAAGGTGTGATTAAAAAGGTAAGCATTAAAAAGAAATATTATACAACTACAGAAATAAATAAATATTATTTGGTATATAATTTCAACACATTAGCTGCCAAATCAAGGAAAGCATACAAAGTAGAATTATATATCAATATATATTTATTTGTTTGTATTAAGGATGTAGGGTGTGACTTTCAGAAGTAGCCGTCGTAGCCTTCTCGTAGACTGGGCACCACTGCAGACAGGCCTTGTTACTGTTTCTAAGCGCCACTTTAGGAACAACACTGGTAATTAGAACCCAACAGTGAATGGCCGGGTGGAAAATCCTACCTATGCATTAGAATAACTATTTAATATATTTTTAATTAAATAAAAATCCCTGCCACCAGTGGGATTCATTGCTGAGACATTTCGATTTCAAAGTCATGACTCTAACCACTAAACCAAACCACCTCCCTTTGTTGTATCATAATAGCAAGAATTCAGAAAAAAATATTGAAGTTGATCCACACTGTATGCTAAAAACTTCGTTCTAAAATATTAAAACAGTCAGTTGGCTTGTTTGGATCTTTCATACCGAAATGAATTCAGGTAATTAGAAATACGGAACCGAAAAGAGGGTTATTGTTAATTTACGTTGTCAAAAATTACGCTTCTTTGTTCGCATTTAATTTTATGGTTTTCGTTAGGACTTTAAAGAACATAACGCCTGAAATTTTGATTAGCTAAGGCTGTTTTAGTAATTGCCCCTTGATCGTCAAGAGAAAACTCAGTGAAGTATATTAATAATAAGTCGGTTTGTGAGTGTTTGGAATAAAATGCCTTATCAAAATGTCTTAATGTCAAAATAGGGCTTGTTATTTACACCGAAACAAATTACAATGATATACAAAATTCTCAAAGTAAAGAGCCCAATTTGTTATATTTATTTATTTATAAGACAGAAAAAAGGGAAAAGACGTACTGTAAAATGTATCATAAATCGAATTTACGGCAGCTTATTTTGTGAAAAAGGCGTAGGATTCAATAATAAGCAGTATGATAAATGAAGTAATGGAAGAACTAAGTTTACCAAAACTACTAATCTGAAATGTTTGCAATAGGTCAAGGTACCAGACCTCATTCCAGCTAATACTATTGAGGCCATATTTAAGAAATCTTCCAGCAAAAAGATCTAGCTCCTTAATAAGCAATTAGAAAAACAGGAATGTCAAGACATATGGAAGACATCAAAACTTTTCATAATTTTGAAACAAGGCAAGCCTTGCGGCGAAGAAAGCTCTGACAGACCTACTTGTCTCCCCAACACAATAATCCTAATAATTAAATAAAAAGAATGCTGGAGCAGTAACTGAGCTAACGGGACGGCCTATCTCCGCAAAGGAAAAACTGCAGAAGTGGTCAAGGAAGCCATGAGCGATTTAAGAAGAGGGTAATTGGCAGCGATTCTCTTTGACCTTAAAAACGCCTTTGATATGGCCACCTGGCGCATTATCAACGAAAAAATGAAATCAAGGGAAATTCTTAAATACTTGATAAATATAACTAGGAGTTACCTATCAAATAGACACATATTAATACATAAGGTACACCGGAGGAAGTGGAACCTATATTTTTTTAAATCTGAAATGTTCGCTGAATATCTTTGGAAAATGACCGGCAGGCACATCCAAATTTTAGGGGATATTTTGTAAAGGTGTTTGCTGTGTGTACATACATTTTGCCTCAATTCTGAAATTCGCTAAAAATATACATGGGCTCAAATAAAAAAAAAATTCATTAGGTTCCACTTGCCCCGTTGCTTGGGGCAAGTGTAAATGTGTGCAAGAAATACTTTCGGGTAGGCTGAAATAAGTGTGGGGCATGTAGAAACAAATTTAAATTAATTCTAATTTATTGAAAAAAATTACATTTCACAAAGATTTTGTCTAACAAATGTTAATATGTAGTAAAAGATATATCAAATTGAAACTTTCCCCGTTTGTCGAACGTCGGTGTGGGTAGATGAAGGTGCACTTCATCTAAAGTCTTCAACATCTGGCTACAGAAAATAATTTGTGGTTCCAACTTTTCTTGCAAATTTGACTTCGATACAAGGATTTGCTTCCGTTACTTGGGCTACATAAAATTTGGAGAAAACTTTACTATTAGCCAATCCATGATTTCAACTTAACAAAGTAAGCACACTGACGTTGTAGAAGAGACACCTTATAATTAAAAAAAAATCGTCCAAATCAGACAAGTGGTTTTGACAAGTATTTCCTTTAAACTTTTTGTTATTTTTTGATGGTGCGTAAATTTATTGGGAAGTGTATATATGCCAATCTTAGTATTACAGAAATGGTTTACGTAAAAAAATAAGGTTTACAAATACGTTAAATTTATTTATCTCTCGTAAATCATCAGTAAAATATAATATAAATTATTTTCATTCATAAATATTAATTTTTAAAAAATCTAACAGACGAAAAATCTTACAATGTAAGGGGTTTGTAGTACCCCACTTTTAAGCGACAGTTTCACATGGCAGTTGAGTGCTATAGCAGCGACTGTCAGGTAGGCGTGGTCACACTGTTAGCTGTGAAACATATTACTGTTATAGAAGCTAAATGTTATATCACTTACTGTTATAACTAGATTTTTTTTTACTTTTTGTTATAGCAGTCGTATTTAGGTTAAAATAAAATGGCGAAATTTGTTAAAACTGTCAAACGCATTGCGTTCTCAGATGAAAAAATTATAGAATTAATTAAATTATATCGGGAAAATGAATGTCTTTGGAACATTAAGTCGGCTGAATATAAAAATAATATTAAAAGAAAAGCTGCAATTACTGATATTGCCAAAAAATTGTGTGTCGAAGAGGAAATAATCAAAAATAAAATAACTTCAATACGATCTACGTACTTGATGGAAAAAAAGAAAATTTCGGATAACCACAAAACAGGTTCTGGTACAGATGATCTGTACTCACCGACAGTGCCATGGTATGAGCATATGACGTTTTTAACTCGTTCACGACCGCTATTATGAAATTTGACGATGCTAGAAACCAACCACGTTTTTTTTGCGTGGCATAACTTTTTGATAGAAATATTATATGTTTTATAGATTATATGTGTTTTGTTATCTATTTTTTGTATTTGTATTTAATGTCACATATATGTAACATTGGTTTCCGAGAAGTTTTTCATTGAAATATACCACCTGTCACAATAGTGTGACGTGTTATTTTGGATAAATTATAACATTCTTTATAATCTAAATGAAACTAAGGATACATTTTTTGATTATTTATATTGCAAAAAACTAAAAATAACTTCCTATAAAAAAACAAACTATAAGAAAGACATAATTATTTTGAGAAATAAAAAACACAAAAAATCTAAAAAAAAAACATTGTAACTCTGACTTTGCAGAAATTCTCATTTTTGACTTTTATGCTACATGCCAAAACATTGGGACTGACATAATCCAATAGGGTTACCTTTATTATCCTTAAGCCGGCCTCAGACACTGCCTATAATTGGTGAATATTCGGCATACGCGGTCCTCCGCGTAGTGTGTGGAAGCTCAACTGCGCCTATTCTTCGGCATTCGCTAATTCGCTTACTATCCATAGTCTTGTCGGTAAAACGGCACGCAGCAAAGGAAGACGAAGTGCCTTCGCGCTCATTCGCGTTAGCTCCCAGTCAGTGTGCTCAACTACGCCTAGTTGATTGCCTATTCTGTCTTTAGTCAGAGTCGCACCAAGTTTAGCGACGTGTTCTATTATTTATTTCGTTATTAAAATTACTCTACAGGCTGCAACTACAGCCGCTTGCTCATCGTCACTATCCACTGCTCTCCGCTACTGTTCTATACTGAGGCCCTGTGGCGAACGTTTGGCAACATTAGAAGATTTTCCAAATGCCACAGTGTATGGGAGGGTAACCGAAGGCATGCTGAAGGCGCAGTACGAAGGCACATTCGCTGAATACACGCATTGTCTGGGGCTGGCTTTACATTGTAAACAAGTCATGCTTCTTTTTGTTTATCTACAACCAACAAAAATCTGCACAAGTTGGGAGACGATATAAACCACAGTAGCCACGTGAATTTAAGGTTATGACTGGAACCAACCATCCAATCCTAAAACCATATGACACATGTGTGTGCCAGTCATACCCAGAAACTGACGCCAAAACACATTTGTCGCCACTTAACCGCCCAGGAGTTATTTGCATTTAATCATTGTAGGATCATTGTCACACATTTGTGACATCAGTTCCTGGAGAAAACTGCTTGTCACATATATGTGACGCGTGGTCGTCAACGTGTTAAACAATGTGATAATTGCCGGCAAAACTATATCTAATTTGGAATTCCAAATAATAGAGGTAAGTGTACTTTTAACTATTTATTTTATATTTATATAACATTTATTTTATTTATTTTGTTCCATTTATTATATTCTAGTCCATTGAAAGTCGATATCTCCTTCATTGACAAAATATTCTGCAAACTGTTCTCGTGTCTGTCGAGCAACATTCGATGAAAAATTGGTGCTTTCCTGTTTAATATGTGGTAATATATCAGGCACTGTTTTATCTGTATTTATTATAGTTTCTGGGCCCATAAAATTGAGTAACACAGAGCAACATAAAAAAATAGAATATGTGGTTTTTAAGTTAGTGTTTATTGGCCTTGCGAATATTTGAAATCTGCTACAAAGAATACCGAAGGCATTTTCGACAACTCTGCGTGCTCGACATAACCTATAATTAAACATTTGTTGCTTTATTGATGAATTTTTTGATCTTGGATACGGCTTTAGTAAATTGTGACTTAGCGCAAAGGAATCATCACCTATAATGCAGTAATTCATATTTGTCCTTCTACCTAGTAAAGGTTCAGGTGCAGGAATATTTAATGCATTATTAACATTAATAGCTTTACATAGTGAGCTATTTTTATATATTCCGCCATCCAGAAATTCTACCATTTCCTCCACAGTCAATATAATCAAATTTGTAGTTTGCGAGAAGCACATTACTGTGGTAACCTCTATAGTTGTAATAGTACTACCCTTCGGATGGCATAATGCATATGTGCTTGCCATCCGAAGCTCCTATTATATGTGGAAACTGCCATTTTTTTTTTCGAACTCAAAAGCAATTTTTGTCCATTCTTCCTCAGTAGATGGAACCTTAAAAAAAGATTCACAAACATTATTATTAGTACATTTATAGTTTTATTTTAGGTCGAAGAAGACTTGCAGTTAAATACACAAAATACAGATATTACAAATATAGCTACACCCTCTCAGCGTATCACACAAACTGTACCACAAAAAAATCTGCAACAGCCTTATTAGTTGGAACTCCTCGAATACCACAGCTTAAAAAAAAGAAAAATCGACAATGATGACATGTCTACAGAGAAATCTGTAGATGATGCCATAAAGAAATTAGCAACATTTGGAGATCAAGATGTTTTTGATAATTTTGGTAATCTATTAGCCTTTCAATTAAAAAGTATTTCGATGGAGGATGCTATAAAATTACAAATGTATATTAGTAACATGGTAAATAAAATACTGTTAATGATACATCAATCCAAATCTGTTTCGTCTTCTAGACTCTCTCGTCCATCAACTTACAATTATAGTACTAACAGTACAAATTATTCATCTGATGACACCTCACTCAATACGGTATTATATAAATACACAAATGAGTATGACTCGGAAGACATCAATAATACGCTAATATATGAAAATTTAAATCCATATGACAGAGAAGACGTATCAGACAATGCTGAAACTAGAGATGTAATAAGCAAAGCACTTCGAGGAATACTTAATAATTAAAGTATTCATTATTTTCATTTTCATTTGTTCTATTTTAGATGTACTTTTACTTTGCATATTTTAAGTTCGATTTCATAAATTAATTGTTATAATAATTTCATTAAAATTTCAATAATAGTTATAATATTGCTTTATTGAAAATGAAAACTTATCTTTAAATACGTATCCTTTAAAACAATGATAATACACCTCTGGTATGAAATTTCCTATTATAATTCGTGATATTCGACTAAGGATTTCCAAAGACTTATATGAATTGCCACTTGCCAAATATCTTAACGTAACAGCTAGGCGAAGCTTAGAACTTATGGAACTTCTCATATGAGTATCTTGCTTTGCAATTAAAGGTGCAACTTAAAATTTTTTACTTTGTTGTTGAAAATGTACAAGAATTATAATATACGTACCTTCTCGTGCAGTTCTAAAAATTTTTCGTAAGGTAAACGAGTATTATTTTGAAAATCACCTTCTACATTTAACAATTCAGTTAATAAATTATTGTTCATGTCAAACTGAGGCCTGTTTAATAAAGGCGTCTTTACCCAGTACCTTTTCTTATTATATCTCCTTCGTTTCGTTTCAAGAGTTTTCTTTAACATAATTTTTTTCTTGGCTGATAAACAAATAATTGCACAATTTAACACTTCTTTTTAAGTCAGCACCATTTTGAAGCAAGCGATTAAACTCACTTTGTGAATCAGGTGATAACAGTAAAACTATCGCAACAGGAGTCACCCCCACCAAACAGTACAATTGTTATAGCACTCAACTGCCATGTGAAACTGTCACTCTAAAGTTTATTTTTGACTATTTTCAAAAGGAAAAAAATACTTATTTTATCAACAAGTTAAATTACTAAAAATTAATTTTTATGACCTTAATCATCCATTTTATAACAATTATTAAATATTGCTTACATTTTCTAAAAAAAAAAATGTATATTTGGGTTTTATTCAGAAAAGTACGTATTTGGTGGATCGGCCATATTCGGTTGATACCGGCCAAGTGATACCGTTTCGAATGTTTAAAAGAGATACTTATAGCGTCTCCCTACCTTAGTTAGTGTTTTTTAGCTTCCAATAAAGACAGCTTGTACTCTTGTGAATAAATCAGAAAGTATTAGTGAAAATGCCGAAAATAAGTGGTATTGTACACTGGATTAAGCCATATAAAGAACTTTTTTTTAGAAATGGACAAACGTACTGCTCAGATTGCAGCAAAATTGTTAGTTTAAGTTTCTGTTTTTTTTTTGTGTATATTATATTTCGATTTGTTGGCATTTTTTCGTCCTAAATTTTATTGAAATGATCTATGTTCGATAGACCTAAGCTTAGGAAAATAAAGTCTCTAATTTTGCTTTGTTTTGCTGAAAAAAATCTTGAATTTAAGACACTGTCTTATTACGTCGGTGGAAGTGGAAAGAAGCTTTTCAATTTATAAATGCAAGTATTCTGATAGAAAACTTACATTTTTGTTTACAAATTTTGAAAAAACTTGGTGATTTATTGTTTTAATATATAGATTTAATCAGTGGCGGCTTGTTGTAATTTAAAATGGGTGTTCACTTTTTCCAATAATTTTATCATTTGTAAGTTCGGTTCAAAATCGTGTACAAGTGTAGTTATTATTATCAATATCATACTGTTTTCAAGCACTATAACTATTAATAAATAAATATTTTAGTTAGGGTAATATTTGTTTTGTTTTTAATACGTTGAAAACCATCCATAAACATTATTAGTTAGTCAACTGACTTTTCTTCATATTTTGAGATTATTTTTAAATCGACATTGATTTTTGTGTAAAAAATATTATTACATGAAACTTAACCTACCAGTTTTTCAGTTTTTATTGTAAATTTAATCATTTTCACTATTTGTCACACATGTTAAATAAAATAATATATTTTTTAAATATTCTTTATTGGCAAAAAACAAGTGAACTAAAATGTGTATTTTATAAGATCATATTCAAACTAGAATAATATATAATGCGAGGCATTCTAAATTATAATGTTCCCAGCTTATCAGACCCTCTTAACCCTCCTTTTCAATAATTTTCAGAATCAATAGGCTTTATAGTCCAATCATTATAGTAAGTTCACCTCGGAATTCGAGATACCCAGCTGTAAGTCTGTAAATACTTGTATATTGACACCCTAAAAGTTGTTTCAAAACCTACATATAGTAGGGTGTACGCATCTATTAAATTTCAAGGTCAAAGGTCACAAAAATCGGTTTTTTGCGCTTTTTTTGTAAATATCTCATTTCCTACGGGTTTTTCGCTATTTGTATTTATTATTAATATTGTATAATACAAAATTCTCTAAAAATTTTGTTTAAAAAAATTTTTCATACGGTGAACCGTTTTCGAGATAGATGACGGAGAGCGCGCGGTCACAGCATCACTTCAGGTCAACCGGTGCCTCCGGTCGAAAACGCGCCATATATAGTTGATGAAATATCGATAAATCAATGATTATAAATATTTGTCAATTTTTATTAACTATTATATTATATTTTATCATTTTTTTTCCTAACCTATCCACTTTTTATTTAGTATTAATTTATTTAACAACACTTACCTGCCCATGTAATTGCAAAATTGTTAATGAAAATATAGGAATTATATTTGAATTTTAACCTAATTAATATTAATAAATTCTTACATGATGAAAAAAAAAACAAATAAATTATGAATTAATTTTTTTATTAAAAAATTTCATTCAATACATTTATTTTTATTAAAAGTAAAAAAATGGAATAGAAGGTACAAAAACTACAATTTATAATTTTAATAATCTTCTTCCTCTTTATCGTCTTCCGGCTGCTGGTAAATTTCAAACTGGTCTTCATTATCGTCTTCAACGACATTTCTCTCAAGTTCTTCCATGATTTCGGGGTCAAAGGTTCCATCTTCGTTAATGTCGCTCTGATATGGTAGAGCATTGAAACAAGCTTGCCCATTACATTGGCCACAAGCTAAAGAGCATTGCAAGCCCGCTTTCCTGCATCAGCATCGCGAACCACAACCACTCTTGCAGTTGCAGAAAATTGTATTTAGCAAATCTTCTGGAGCAGGTGGTAAAATTGTCATGATAGGCTCCAGAAAATCGTTTCGCATTGCCCAACTCCATACCTGGGGTTCCAAGTCATGCCTTAACCAAGTTTGAACTTAATAATATACACGTTTAAAAGGTTGATGAGCAGCTGCTTTTGTTGGTGGAATATTTGAAAGCTGCACAGGTTAATTAAGTTTTGTAGACTTGACGTAATGCATATAACGAAGATGATCGAGACTTTTCACAGATTTCGGAGCATTATAGACTGCCAATAAGATTTGAGTTCCACTCTCTAATAATCTCTGGGCCGAACAATTTTTTTTCTCAAATGCTGCAGCTAGTTCATTCAAATTTGTTAGTTTCTCAAAAACTTTAAAAAATGATTTTTTCCCTTTTTAAAAAGCGCAGAAGTTGTGTCACAGCCACTTAATGCGTGTACAAATAAAATATGTATTTTGGAATGAGGATAATTATCAAAACTTTTAGTCAAGTTTATCCCCGTTTTTACATTTCCTTTCCCAACTTTTTTAAAGAAAATGTCTTGTTAGTAAGACAGTGTACGCCCAATTAAAATGACAAGTAAATCAATATCCTATTATAACTGCAGTTTTTTCAGAATTTGATTCTTTAATTGCAGTTTCAACAATAAGAACATCAGCATTATCTCTGGCTTGTTTAGTAGTAATATTTGCAGCTTGTAATTTTTCAATTAACATATTAATGAGCATATCTTTGTTATTTCGATTTGATAAGAATTTTTCTTGAGTAACTGGTACAACTATTGTTTCATCTTCTCTGCTGCTCCATAGCTTTTACGTTCTTACTGTAATCTGAATTTTTTTAAACAAAATTTGTAGAGAATTTTGTATTCTACAATATTGATAATAAATACAAATAGCAAAAACCCATAAAAAATGAGATATTTACAAAAAAGCGCAAAAAACCGATTTTTGTGACATTTGACCTTGAAATTTAATAGTTGCGTACACCCTACCATATGTAGGTTTTGAAATAACTTTTAGCGTGTCAATATACAAGTATTTACAGACTTACAGCTGGGTATCTCCAGTTCCGAGATTCTTACCTAATTTAAGCTTAAATGACTGGACTATTATCTCTTCTTATAGAGTTTCATTTTTACTTAACATTTCATGTTGATATTGCTTTTCTTCTTTAATTTAGGATTTTTTTTTTAATTTCAATCCATCCTAACCCCCTATTTTTTAATAAGACAATAGACTTTGTAGACTTTGTAGTGCTTGGTTTTTGCTTTAAATTTTCAAGTTGATATCATTTTTCGTTTTGGACTTATCGTGCAGACAAAAACCGTGACATCGGACAAAGTAAACCTATAATACTATTCACAGACTACTGTGTGACAAGTAGAATAATAATATAATTAAGGCTAAAACAATAACATAATAGCCTAAAAAATATGTACACTAAAAGAATGATAAACTCAAAGAATCAACAATTATTTATTAGGTATATCAGTACTTCAGAAAAAAAAATAAATCCCTTTCATTTAATAAGGTCATCGTACTAAATTTAATCAGGAGGTTACTTTATGTTCTCACTTGGTTCTCAAACAGAAAGTCTAGATAAACTGTGCTGTCATTCTAGTCAGCTTTATAGTAGAGCAGACTGAATGTTTCATATTTACATATAATAAATATATTTCGACAAAAAATTCAGTTGGCCCCAATTATTGTCACAATATATATATATATAACATAAAACAAAATAAACTATAATTTGAAGTAAACATAACCTCAAAAATAATAGCAATTTTTTTTACCTCTGACGTTTTTCGGCGACAATCGTTGAATTAACACACATACTTCCGAATTATTAAAGTCGCAGTTTCATTTAAACTTAATTTTTAATACAATTTACAATTAAAATTGTCTCATGTTGTATTTTTAGAATTTGACAGCTTGATTTTAAACGTTAAGAAGATAGAATTTGAAGTAAGTAGATAACGAAATAAAGACTATTTTGTGATATGACAAGTGGAGGCACTTTGCGTCATATTTTGAATAATTTTAAGTTAATACTTTTATATTTGTAGATTGACGAAATAAAAATGTTATAGTATCATTTAAATCACGCTAATTTAATAAAGGGCGTTTACTATCACCAAAACTGACTAGCTCGAGTTTGACATATGTCGTAAAAGAGTAATACAAAAGTACAAAAGTGAGACGTTTAGTACCGTCATTGCTTCTCTATATATCTATGATTTGAAAGATTGGTATGGCCCCGCCTACTATGTGACGTCACTTTGTGTGTTGCGTAAATTAGGCTGATTTAAGTTATTTTATCCTGGTTTCACTACATTTCAGGGATCTATTATCATGTGACATCTCTTTTTAGCTAATGATTTTTAAAAACGCTTCTCCCTTCCGCGGGCTCACCTATAAAAGCGGGCCATGAGCGCAGTGGCGTACCCAAAAATAGGTAATAACACGTATAAAAACAATAAAATTATTAAAATTGAATTCATATTTTTATGTTATTATTTTAAAATAATGTGTTTTTATGAAATGTAACTGGGTGTTCAACTGTTCACTGCACAAATGAACCAATGGAGAAACCGCCCCTGGTTAAAATAAATTTATCTAATTAATTCAGTTTTTTGTATGAAGTTTTAATTATGTGCCGTATCTACATAATAATTTTTAATATACGTTTTTTGCAAATATTAAGTTTTTTTGCATATTTGGGACTCCAATCATGCATATTTATGCGCATAACCACGACTTTTAAGTTTATATTTCCCTAAGTCTAGTAATAATCAATTGGACTTTATTATTGTGACGTTTGTTTACTTTAAAACAACATTTTATTTATTAATTATTTATTTAGACACTTATTTATTTTATAACATAACTATTCTAATTTATATATACTTCGAATGTCTTTAAACTGATCACTATTTATATTCACCACTGTCTATCTACTAATTACTATTTATCTTCACTATCCTTATAATACCTGCTCTGATGGCTCATCCACCAATATTTATATACAAACTTAAAAAATTGGCGAACGTTCTAGTAAGTTCACATATTCTCTCCAATACATTAGAAACATTATCTCGTTCTTTCTCGAACATCATCCTACCTTTGGTTTACCGTTTGGGATCTTACTTATACGGTAAATTACATCATTTATTTTATTCCTTATGAGGTACGGACCTTTTCAAGACCTTTGAAGCTTCGGAGAATAACCCTTTTGTCTTTTTGGGTTATGGAGCTAGATTTTGTCGCCTTCTTTGAAACATCCTTCTGTTGCTTGGGTATCGTATCGCTTCTTCATTCTGTCGCTGGCGATTTGAAGATGGGAGCGAACTAATTCATGCATGTCGTCCATTCTTCTTCGTAACTGGATCACATAATCTTCACCAGCTACATCTTCTGCAGGTCGGCACCCAAACTCGAGGTCGCACGGAAGTCTCATCTCACGCCCAAACAAGACCTTTGCTGGTGTTTGGCCTGTTGATTCATTGACAGCGGATCTATAAGCCATTGCAAAGAGCGAAAGATACTGATCCCAATCTCGCTGATAGTTTGAAACCACTTTTGACAGATATTTGCCAATGGTCTTATTCATTCCCTCTACCATTCCATCGGATTGTGGGTGCAATGCTGTGGTTCTGGTCTTCTTCATGCCTAGTCTGTTACAGATTTCACGGAAAAGTTGACTTTCAAAATTTCTGCCTTGGTCACTGTGGATCTCCAAGGGCACTCCAAATCGACAGATAAACTCTTTTATCAATACATCTGCAACAGTTGCTGCCTCTTGATTTGGAATGGAATAGACTTCCACCCATTTTGTAAAATAATCCATAACCACCAAAATGTATTTATTACCATCCTCGGTCGCGGGGAATCGTCCAGCAATATCTAAGGCGATCCTCTCAAATGGGCTACCAACGAAGTATTGCTTCATGGGAGCCTTCCTTTTTCGTTGAGGTCCATTACTCATAGCGCAGGTGGTACATTTCTTACACCAGTCCTTTACATCATCGGAACTGTTCATCCAGTAAAACCTTTCCCGAACTCTCTAAAGGGTTTTCCTAATACGAGATGTCCTCCTGATGGACTGTCGTGTAATTGACGGAGTACTTCAGCTACTCTACTTCTTGGAATGACCAACTGTGTTCTGTTCTCGAAACCATCATTATTTTCAAGTACTCGCTTTAATAAGCCATCTTCCAGGATAAAGGAGTTCCACTGAGCCAAATACGACTTAAGTACTGGAGAGAGATTAGATACTTCTTGCCAAGTAGGTCGACGATTTTCCTCTTTCCATTGTCGCATCTTCTTTAAAACGGTATCATTCTCTTGTTCTTCCCTAATTTTAGCGGAGGCCCACTCATCATTAATAATAATAATAATAATAATAATAATCGTCTTTATTTCCATTAATTTAAAGTAAATACAATAAAATAATACATATATACACGGGCGAAGTTTATTTTTGGTTGTGCACTAGACACAACAAAAAATATTCTTCCACTTAACCCGCTTGACTACAGTTGTTCTTAGTAGTCCACTTTCTTTGGATTTCGCTTTGTTACAGTGGGAGCACTCTGCTGGACATGGTCTTCTAGAGAGAGAATCAGCATTTCTGTGACTTATTCCGGCTGGATGTTCAATCTTGAAGTCGTACTCTTGAAGTCGTTCTATCCATCTGGCGATTTGACCCTCCGAGTTCTTGAATTGCATCAACCACTTAAGGGCTGCATGATCGGTCCGGATTAAAAATTTCCTTCCGTACATATATTGGTAGTGTTCCACGCACTTTACAACTGCCAGGAGTTCTCTTCTTGTGACGCAGTTCAGGTTTCGAGAGTACTTTACTAAAATAACCTAGTACTATTTCTTTGCCTTCCTGAATCTGTGAAAGCACTCCTCTAATTCCAACATTACTGGCATCAGTATCCAGGATAAATTCTCCCTCCGGTAGTGGGCATCCTAATATTGACGCTGTTGTTAAATGCTTCTTTAAAGTTTCGCAGGCAGTTTGGCAGTCTTTGTCCCAGCAGAATTCTCTTGCTTCTTCTGTGAGTCGCGTTAGTGGTTTAGCAATATCTGCAAACTTCTTTATAAATCTTCGGTAGTATGTACAAAGCCCAAGAAAACTTCTTATTTGGTGTTTATCTTTTGGTTGTGGCCACTTTTTGATAGAAGCGACTTTTTACTTATCTACAGCCACACCATCCTTGCTGACTACATGACCCAGCTAATTAACTTTATTTTGGAATAGTTGGCACTTCTTGGGGTTTAGCGTCAGTTGGGCAGCTTGAAGTATTTTAAAAACGTCTTCCAAGTTCTTTAGATGTTCATCAAATGTTTTCCCCAAAACTATAATGTCATCTTAATATACCAGGCATGTTTTCCATGATAACCCTCTCAATACATTTTCCATAAGTCTTTCAAATGTCGCGGGGGCATTACATAGTCCAAATGGCATGACATTGAATTGCCACAATCCAGATCCGGTGGTAAAAGCTATCTTTTCTTTGTCTACTGGGTCCATTTCCACCTGCCACTATCCAGACTTTAGGTCTAAGGTAGAAAATAGTTTACTTCCGGCCAATGTGTCCAAGGTATCATCGATCCGAGGAAGAGGATAACTGTCTTTCTTAGTTACATTGTTCAACTGACGGTAATCCACACAGAACCTCGTAGTTCCATCCTTTTTCTGGACCAGGACTACCGGAGAGACCCATGGGCTGGTAGAAGGTTCTATCACCCTTTCTTCCTTTATTTCCTGAACAATTCTTTCAGCTTCCTCTCTCTTGGCCTTTGGTAATCTTCGAGCAGATTGACGAATTGGCCTGGCGTCACCAGTGTCAATTTTGTGTTTTACAACAGAAGTTCTCCCTGTTTTTCCTCCTTTTGGTACAAAAATATCACGATATCGTCGAAGAAATTCCTTGATTTTCTTTTTTTCTAATGGATTCAGAGATTGACCAGCAACTGCAATCATTTGCTCAAATTTGTCGTTGGAATTATCAGAAGTTGTTGTCTGACGAATTATGGAAGTTACTGGTACACAAGTTCCGATTCTGAT
Organism: Psylliodes chrysocephalus; assembly: GCA_927349885.1. Classification (NCBI taxonomy): domain Eukaryota; kingdom Metazoa; phylum Arthropoda; class Insecta; order Coleoptera; family Chrysomelidae; genus Psylliodes; species Psylliodes chrysocephalus. The sequence goes on from OV651818.1 coordinate 18,933,739, forward strand.
CTCTTTCTTGATGGTAATCGGGTGATCATTAACGTTTATAAGACGAACTGGAATCTCTTTAGCAGTCGTGACCAACCCTTTTCCGATCAGAATGCCTCGTCCAACCTCTTCATCATGGTTCCAAGGTTCCATCAGGACAAGTGTTCCTTCTTCCATAGTTTCTTGAAGCCGTGCTACTATAACGGCTTCACTTCTACCGGTTACCACCGTATCCTCCTGTACAGCAACTGGCACGGTACTGTCCCCATATGGATGTAGGAATACCTCTTCGGTACCAACTTTGATCACTCTGTTTTTAAAGTCCAACTGGAAACCATGTAAGTTCATTACATCCATTTCAAGAATAATATCTTCTTCGATATCAGCGACAATAACAGTATGAGTGAACTTTTCTGTACCAATTCCCAACTGCCATTTACTTCGCCGTCTACGTATATACTATCATCGCGACATTTCAAAGAGGCTATCAGTATGAGAGGGTCTTTGGAACGGTTTCGGGTCGAAGCTGTCCCCTCTAGGCCGACCCGCTCTAGTTTTCCTGCTGCGTGTTGTCTTGATTTGTTGGGACCCTAGGGCGTTTGCACGAACTGCGTACATGTCTCAGTTCACCGCAACTCCAGCACCTGATATTCTTCGTCTTAATCTTTCTGTCAGTAAGGCTCTTCATTATATTCACCAGTTGATCGAGTTTACCTTCCTCTTCTTCCTCTTTTAAGGTCCTCACTTTATTGTATCCACCAGAGGCCTGTATAGCTACCTCATATTTAAGGGCAGCGGACAAGACATCGACCAATCTTTTGTGACGGGCTAGACTAAGTGTTTTTTGCATCTCGTGGTTACGGAGTCCATCAACAAATGTTTGGACTGCCAAACATTCCATCATGTTTTCCAGAGCTGATGGATAGGCAAATCGCACCAATCTGGCAATATCTACTTCATATTCCTGAAGAGTTTCGTCTCGTTTCTGTTTATGATTCTTCAACTGTGTCTGGTACAAATACAAGTGTTCGTGGCCATATCGCATATTTAGTCTCTTTTTGAGTTGTTCAAAATCATCTGTCTCTTCCACGGGTATAGTCTGAGGGACATTCAAAGCGTCTCCTCGAAGGGCAATAGTCAAATTTATTGCCTTCTCTCGTTCAGACCACTCGTTTGCTCTGGCAGCTGTTTCGAACTGCTTAAGGTAGTTCGTCCAAGACATCTACCTGTCAAAAGTTGGGTCTTTAACACGAGGAGAGTTTACAGCTCCTTCCAATTTCAACTTCGACTCCACCTCATGGCACTTAATTTTAACTTCCTTGGCCGGGTCTGAATTTTCCAGTTCTGCTATCTTCTTTTCCATTTCTTTTATATTCTCTTCAACGGAAGACATTATTTTCTCCTCAACAGAAATCATCTTATTTTCCACATCAGCAGAAATTTCGTTTTTTAAAGAAGACATTTCGGAAAACACCCTTTCTTCTAAGGAAGAAATATTAGACGAAAATTTACTTTCCATAGAAGACATTTTGCTTTCCAAGTCGGAAGAAATTTCGGTTTTTAAAAATATCATTTTTTATAGAAGAAACATCAGCAGTAATTTCAGTTTTCATAGAAGGTATTTCGGTTTTAATATCGGAAGGAACTGAAGAATAGAAGAAGCATCATCCGAAAATAGAAACGTTTCCGGATCCAAACCTTTCCAGTGCTTCCTCAAGACGTTCTGCCAGCTCTGCTTTCTTCTCTGTCGTCTCCAACTCGCGATCTTCTAACTCCCAACGTAGCTCGGTTACTTTTAAATCACACAGTCTTTTAGCCATTATTTTCCACTATTTATTTACACTATTCCACTTCTCAACACCATTGTGACGTTTGTCTACTTTAAAACAAAAGTTTATTTATTAATTATTTATTTAGACACTTCTTTATTTTATAACACAACTATTCTAATTTATATATACTTCGAATGTCTTTAAACTGATCACTATTTATATTCACCACTGTCTATCTACTAATTACTATTTATCTTCACTGTCCATATAATAACTGCTCTGATGGCTCATCCACCAATATTTATATACAAACTTAAAAAATTGGCGAACGTTCTAGTAAGTTCACATATTCTCTCCAATACAGTAGAAACAATATCTCGTTCTTTCTCGAACATCATCGAATTCACCTTTGCCATAGTCGTCCCATAGGTTTGGTCTTAAGGGGTTTAATTATGTATAATAATCGGACAAGTTGAGCCTCAAGGGCCAAATAAGACAGAGAGGGACTTGTAGGGTTAGAGCATGACTGAATAATGAAATGGCTCACATAACATTATTATATTTTTCTTAGATAATTAAAATGAGTACTTACTTTTATTTTTTAAATTAGCTGTTTTTCCGAGTTCAGAGCGGATTTAGGCTACTAGTTTTATTCTCCAGTCTTATTTGAATTAATTTTTTCATATCTTTCTAATAAACGAGCTCTCCTTTATCAGTCCATTCGTTTCATCAAGTTTAAAGCCAACTTTTTGTGCACAACGGCCTCACAATCCACATTCTCGATTTTTATTTAAACACCAGCAGAGCGAAAAAAAATCTCTCGTCATAAAAGCAAAATAAAATACGACTGCTTGAAGAAGTTTATCTTTACTGTTCCACGTTCTACCGAATCCACGATATTGCATTAGCATAGTATCGGGTTTCGACGACGAAATACACACTTTTTCAATTTAGAATTTACCCCACCTCCCCCCCCCCCCTAACCCAAAGTGGAAATGAAAACATTCAAGAATGTACGAATAGAATTCTAATATGATTAAATTGATAAGTTGGTAAATATTACCGGGACTGTTATTTATTACATGGGCTTTCCAGGGGTGTTTTAAAAATTTCTTGAAGGCTATCATAAAAGACATTAGCATTCGAATTTATAAATAATTTTAAAATATTTACCTGTGTAAATCCTTAATTCAACAATTTAAAATAATTCAATAATATATATTGCCCTTCGTACGTCCAATTACTTTAAGTGACTTGAAAATTTTGAATAAAATATACATAAAATGATCCGATAAAAGATATATAATTGAATATCTAATAAACAGGGCTGTATTCAGTACAATGGACAGACAAATCTTGAAATCGTGCCAATATAATATTTGACAGTTTGGTGATTTATTTTTTAAATTAAAACTTTTTTTTTGTGAAATTATTGAGGCCCTTCCTATAGGGCCTTAGTATTGCATTCGTGCGGACGAAAACATTTTCTTACCTCTACATCTAGCAATAAGTCGAAGGCCTGCTGGCGAATAATTAATTACGAAGGAAACAGAGTTGTCTCTAACAACAGTAATCTTAAACTTAATCCTGACGCATTTAGTGATTTTTTACAAATATTTCTCTTGAAATAATTAAATCGCTTCCAAAAGTATCTAATAAAAGCCTTTTATCTTTTAAAAACTTTCCTGAGCCAGTTGGATATTTTTTTTTTAAATCCGGTCACACAAAATAAAGTTTTGAATATCATAAAATCCTCAAAAAACTTTAATTCTCTTGACATTCATTAACTTAAGACCTCCTCGATGCTTTACTTTCTGGTTATTGTTAGAAAGCCGGCTCGGTGTGGGTGATTGGCTTCTTCGGGACGCATAGCTGCTGTAATTAATTCTTGTTGGTCTTAGTGATGGGCTTGAAAAGATTGATCTATATGATTTTCCGGTCTCATTCGCTGATTGTCGATTTATAGAATAAGCCATGCTTCTACAGGTTCATTGAAGACCGATTCTTTCGCAATTGAAGTATCTCCTGCTTCTATTTTGGCTGTTTTGATGCATATTTCGTTGGATATTTAAGATTTGGGGAATAGCATTAGTATTGGCATCCTTACTTTCTTGGGATTTAATTTCCGTCACTTTTTCGCGAGAAGATCTGGATAAGAGTTTTACCGCTTCATATTCCTGGGCTACAATCAGTTTCTCCCTCAGCGTCTTGTGATGTTTTAGACGAAGGACTTGCTGCATTTCCACATCTTGTAGTCCATCAATGAATGCTTGTATTCCAAGGTGTTCTTGGAAATCTTTCGGCACCTGTGGATAGGCCAGATAAATCAACCTTCTAATGTCAGCCTCGAATTCCTGTAGACTTTCATTATGTTTCTGACTACAAACTTTAAGCTGGCTTTGGAAAACTTGTTGCAAATGCTGCTGGCCATATATTGTCTCCAAAGCTTGGATGAGAGGTGAATAACTGGGTTCCTCTTAAGAAAGTAACTGTAAAACGGTTGCTGTCTGACCTCGCAGTGACACTATCAATGAAGCCGCCATCTCTTTCTCGGTCCAGCCATTGGCTCTCTAGCTGCAGCTTCAAATTGGAGTCGACATGATTCCCATGTTGTCTGACCGTCAAACGTTGGTGGCTTAAGGGTCTTGCTAGTATAGTTTTGTGAAACTGGGATTTGAATGTGGTTTGGTTCGGTTATGGACGAAGACGAGGTAGTAGTGTTTGCAACTTCAATGCTGTTAACTTAAACTTGGCTGTGAATCCTTTCTTCTAACTCAGTCATTTCAGCTCTAATTTGCCTTTCCAACTCTACTATATCCTGTTCTTGTTGTTCTAAATTAGCTTTTAAATTCTCTTGCTGTTTCTCTAAATTAGCTTTTAGATGCTCTTATTGTTGCTCTAACAGATCTACTTTAATTTTAAACTGACTTTTCCTGAATTTTTATTAAACCATTTATAATTTCTACCTCTGCCTTCCTACTCCTTTCCTCCTTCTCGTTTTCCCCTTCTTTCCTACGCCTTTCCTTTTCTTTCTCCCGCCTTACTCTCTCTTCCTCTTCTTCCTTTCTACGCCTTTATTTTTTCTCTTCCATCTTCAAAAACCATGCTGGTGGGCCTGAAGTATCCATGTCTGCTTCGTAATCAGTGGATCTAGTATTTACCATTAACTTTTACTTTTTTATCCCAGCACTGTCACCAATGTTACGCTGGTTTTTGGTATCACAATTTATTTTAATTCAACTTTTACAATAACTCAATTCAGCTAATACAATCACTCTAACTAATAATATTAACATGTAACGTCTATCATAAAACTGAAAACTGACGTTAGGATCTCCTTATATAGCTTGCTTGACCCTTCTCGAACCTTCGCGAAATGTCGTTTAGAATATTCTTGACGGGTAATGACATTTCGATACATTTCTGGACTATTCTATCTTCTTTTACTTGTACTTTTACTTATGACGACCGCAACACACTGTAGGGCGATGAGTGACATTCCACTTCTTTTTCTATCTGTAAGTTTCCTATAATAGCCGCAGGCTACTGCAGGGTGCTGCGTAACAATATCATAATTTTATTACCTTGAATATTGGAAATTATTTGCATTATCTAACCCTTTTTATTCATATCTCACGACTAGGTTTCAAGATCAAATTTTATCATGTGCCCAGCGAAACGGGCGGGTGTCAGCTAGTGTAAATATAAAATATCATTTTTACGGCAGGCTTAAGTACTTTATAACTATCTCCTGAATAACATAACATATTTTTAAACTTGATAATCGTTGTTTAAATGTTACCATTATTATTTAAATACGGCCCTGTATTGCACCCCCTAAACGTTTAAATTTTATCGGAAAAGTGTCTAATTGAGTGTCGAAAAAACACCGATACCCTCTTTCCGTAATGAAACGTTTTCGTTTGGTAGTACACATCCCCACAGCCCCCCTCCAGCGATTTCCATAAAAAATTCATCGTATCGAATTAGAATACGTTTTCTAAAATAAAATGGACATAAAAACTCGTCGGGAAATAATGCGGATACATTTTCTTATGCTGATGAGTTAGCTCCCCCGGGGTTGTTCGCAATGCAAGGGGGTTGTAAAATTTTATAACGTAAATACATTACCGGCGTGAAACAATTTAGGACTTTTCCAGATGGAATTTTATGTAATATACTAAAATAAAGTAATATACTTTTATTTTTAGTGGTAATACAATATTATACATTATTTTGTCTTTATATCAAGTTAAAGAATTTGAAGATATTTAAATTGGAACTCTAATTGAAATATAAAAATGAAGACCACAAGCGAAAAAGGGGGAATGTCACAAAAAGTAAATTTCGAGAAAAACGAATTTTAAAGTTAAAACCTTTAGGATCCTTAATTAGTGAATAAATTTAAATTAATTTAACACATATATATTTTTCAACTTACAATAAACATAACATAGTAATATTGCAACAAAACATAGTTTTTTTTGTTTACCAAATAAGTAAAATAATAAAAAAAAACCTTATTATCCACGGTAAAAACAGGAAATGTCTCTACATTAATAAAATAAACAATAGAAAACGAGGAATGTCCTAAATTAAAACCTGAATTTTAATAACATAAATGGGGAATGTCTAGTCACATCGGACTGTTATTTTCCTTCTTGCTTTTCTTTTCTTGTTTTTTTATTTATTTACATTTATTCAATGAATCATACTGGAGTTGATTTTGGAAATATTGGTGCATACTTAAATAAGTACTATTTCAAAAAATTCGTCTATACCCAGACAGCACACATAGTCCAATGTACGTCCACTTTAGATCTATTTGAGGGTCAGGACGTCCATATCCGGGCATCCAGTGTACGTCCGTCTATGCTAATTAAATTGACAGCTGAATATTAATACCCAGAGAACGTCTGTTTTTGGACTTAATTTTAAGTTTAGTAGTATTTTGACGTCCAGTGGACGTCCATCTTAGGTCATTATTTATTAAACCTACCAGATAATACTCATCTATATTATATACTTTTTTTTTTAATATAACTGGTCATTAAAAATTGACAAATTGAATCTATTGCATTTCATTCTATCAGCGGAAGTTTGAAATCTTATTCAATTATAACTGTATCTAGTAAAAAGTGTTCAAGTGGTTCCTTGGTCGAGCTCGTCTAGCGATTGAAAGGGTTAAACGATAATGGATGTGTCGTGAGTTCGATGACTGCTCAGGTCAAGCGATTAAAAAAAATGGTGTATAGCGGTTTGCGAAAATATTAAACAAATTATTAATAATATAAAATAGTGTGTGGTAAGTTGCGGTTCGGTAAAAAAGTGGGGATGTGGTCTTAATGGAAATATAATCCTGGACGTTTTTTGAATGTTCAGTATTCGACGTCCAAATATATTTCAGAATTGAACGTTCTCTGAATGGTCAAAAGTGTGCCATTTGTATACTTGACTGGACGTCTATTGGATGTCGGAAATTCAGAAAAAAACTCATTCTTGGACGTCTATACATCCAAAATTGTATATCGAATGGACGTCCAATGGACATATTTGTATTGTCTGGGTGATAGCCAGGCCAGGTATTTAACTCTTTTTAATTGTTACCTAATTTTTTTTTGGCACCCTTAATTTTATTTACCTAATTTTTTACTTAAGGAAAAGGTAATTTAATTTAAATATGGGGCTTTTATTACATTTTTAACAATAAATAAACCAAATATTGAACAAATTTTATAGATAAATTATAAAATAATAAACGTCTTTTACTTTTATAATAAATAATTAATTATTACATAATAAATTATATTTTGGTGCCGAAATTTCACCATTGCTATTAACCCTAACTACTTCAATGTAATTAAATCACATTACATTATTTGCGCATGGACTATAACAATGATTTCAGATAATTTGCCAAACTATTTCGCTCAGTGTAAAAAATAAGCATGTTTTCTCAGCGTGCTAAGTTGTGTATCAATCAAAGTCATACTGTGAAAAAGGTATATCTGATATCAAAGGCACCGACAGCTACTGTCGCTTCTCCTTGATCGTTATTCTCGGAACTTACCTTCATACTTGCGGTCAGGATACAAAAATTCGTGCTTGTTTAATTCTGGATTTATCCTTTTCTGTTTGGGGGATAATATAACGGATTGTTCCCATGCTCCATTAAATGACGATCTATGCAAAATCAGACGCGGATGCTCATCGCTGGTTTTTATTTCCCTTATAGAGCGTGTAGGAAACGGACACTTTTTCTTATAATCTAATTTTTCAAGAAAAGTTTTCTAATCTCCTGATAATATCCTGATTATTTTCAAGATCCTCTACATGAAACGATTTTTCAATTTCTTGTACACAATGATGTGGAAGTTCAGCAGCATATTTTTGGTTTATAACTGCTATATCCCTATCGCATTCTAAATAGGAATGTCTTTGAATTGGAAAAGTAATTTTAACAGACTCCAGTTTCTTTTATACATTAACAATATAATGTATGTATTTGATTAGATTATAATTTTTGTTCTTACCTCCGCAGGAATCACAAAATATTTCCAAGTGCTTAATTCCTCGAACTAGAAAATTTTCAATAAAGTGATGTAACATTGAAATTACCTCACAGCTTCTCTTATTAGCAACTGTTTTGGGATATACGTAAAATACAACCTCGTCGTTTGCCAAAATGTGTATATTAAACAAATAAAGCGATGACTGCCTTTTGTAGTACACATCATTTGTAGTAATGTTTGGAACTTGAAAATTTTTTGCGAAATCCATACAAATGGCTTCAGTTTCACCATCTTTTTGACAGTGAATTTTCAAAGCACGCTTTCTATCGTAAAATACCTGCGCTTTTTTTATGTAGCATATTTTCGTTCTCTAACGTTTGTAAAGATTTTTGTAAATTAATAGTAACTTCAGGAGATCGTGTAATCTTAAGTTTTAGCGTTAAGTCTTTTTTAGTAGCAGTATATTGATCGCAAGCACTACAGGTATCTTTACGTGGATAACCAAAAGCAATGTTAAATTTTGTATTAAATGTCTTTCTGTAAAATTCTTATGAAACTGGTTGATCTGGATATGTTTCGCCATACACTTTATACATTTTTGCAATGTTAAGGCCTTCACTTAAATATAGGCGATCTGTTTTTTTTAAGGCTATAGTGACTTTTACATCCTTTAAATGATCGTATGTGACTTTCTACACTTTCAATAGTCTCTTCAGACTTTTTTATAGGCCCATTTGAATGCTTACCTCTTAAATCGGTAGGATAAGTACCTCTTGCTTTCAAAGATTTTTGTGGGTACTCCATTTTCTTTTTAGTAATGCCATGTATGGACAAAAAAGACTTATAACATACAGGTATCTCTAAAATATTGGCGTCCCTTTTAATTTTGACATGATATGAATAAGACTTGTCTTGCAGTAATGCGGTATCTTCAGATTTTCGTGGACCTCTTCGTTGGATAGTCTTACATGATATTAGTCCACATAAGTATAAATTTTGTTGGGTAGTTGAATTCAGTTGATTAAAGTTGTTTAAAATGACTTGTCTTTCTTTAATAGTGGTTTTTTGAAAACACTTTAGTCTCTTACACAGACAATCGTCCCCTACTTCATGAGTCGGTAACTTTAGTTTTTCATCTCGAAGTCGCCCATGACTTGAACTTTTCCTAAACTTCCTAATATTTAATACTTCGCTCTGCTGTTCTAATTCTTCCATTTTCTATTTATTTAGGTATATTAAAACAGGCACTGACTTGCAAAAAATTCAACAACACATGTGACACGTCCAAACAACTAAATGATACTGTCTTTAAAAGTTTACGATAACAGCGATCGAATACAAAACTTGGACATTTTCCCTTTATACCATTTATAATGTGGACATTCCTCGTTATTCCCCTGTGCCTGATATTTAGAATCACTAATATTAGGTGACTATACTAGTTTCTTGTCTTGGAGGTTTGGTTATAATAAAATATCGGCATTAAGCTAAAAGACAGCGGTATCAGCTCAATTTTTGATATATTGTGACTGACATTCCCCCTTTTTCCCTTGTGGTCTTCAAATATGATATATATGATAATTGAATCATTGATATCTGACACTGTTTCAAATACATGCCAACTTCGTATCTCAAACACAAAACGTTTCTGCCAAAAAGAAATGTAATAACAAATATAAAAGATTTTAATCTAAGCCAATCGAGAATATGCTTATGCATTTTAGCAAATAAGAAAAATATGACCTAACAATCAGAGGAAATTTTTAAAAATACAACTATCACGTAAATTTTGGTTTATATAGAGAGGAAACAGAAAGAAAAGATTATCGAGTGCAAACTAGGTCCAGAACTTTCGCCGAGGGCGAAAGCTCTCATTTTTGGGACTCGTCCTAAATCAAAGTAATATGTAGAGTAAAATTTTTGTGCAGCGATTTGTGAATTATGGGTAGATATGTTTAACTTATTTTTAAAGTGTTTTGTTTGATAATAATTAAATAATTTACATATAAATGCCAATTTTACATTTTCTTTCCGATTATCATATTTACACATATTTTTATATTGCAGTGCTCTGTATCTCTGTAACGTGTGGAGGTTGGGTTACTCCCACGGTACATAGGCCTCATTAGGCCCATTGTGCATCCTACTAAGATGATAGGCACCTCCTAGCTCGTGAGCCAGCCTACAGATTTAAAGTAGTTGACCACGTCGCTAAGAGGTGCTTCTCTTATATCCTATATTGCAGTGCTATTTATAATTGTTAATAAGTCCAAACAGTATAGTTCAATAAAATGTTAATCTAGTGTCATAATTCTTTATTTAAAGTTTGGATATATTAACAAGTAGTGCTTTATTCCCTAAATGTAATTGTATTCACTTTTTCTTAAGTTAAATTTTGTAATTATTGTAAATATACATTTGTTAACTTTTAATACTTATTAATAATCTCTCCCCCCTTTCCAAACCAGTAAAATATTTCAAGCATTTGAGAAGCCTCTACGTTTCTATTCCCTTAGGACTAAAAGAGTTTAAAATTAGTTGCCAAGAATCGCTTGACTGTGCTATTAAGGAATAATTTTTGTTGTTTAAATTTCATTTTTTTTATTATTTTTATTTGCTACTGGTGAATGGAGGTTCCTTCAGGACTCCAGGACCCTTTGGTGACAGTGCTGCCCTAATCCCTTAATAGTATATTAACAACAGTAGCTAAAGACCTATCAGTAGTTACAAATGGTTTTTAGACAGTTGCTTGTTATAACTCAATGTATTTTTTTTTTGTTCGACAAAAGTTGTTTAGACAATTGTAATGGAAACCAGTATGTGATGGCGCCACTTATCAATTTTCTTCTTTTCCTAATGCCTCTTACTGCTGTGTGTATCCAAACATAAATAACGGGAATATTTAAAAATGTTGTAGGGCGGGAAATTCAAATATGGAATCAAAAATAAATGGTTTTTAAATTTAAATTTGCAGAAGGAACAAAAAATATTGTTTTACTATATATTAAAAAATGTAAAAGCTTCCAATAAGATAAAAAATTTTATTATACAAATAATTAATTCGAATGAAGGTGTTTTAATCATAGTTTAATATATGCAGGGAACATAGTTTTTATTACTCTTGTAAATTTCGCTAAAACAAAACATGAAAATTCTAGTAATTATTAATATGTAAACTTGGAAAAATAATACAATAAATTCTTTTTATATAAAATGTGTTTTTCTAAGATACAGAAGAACAAACTAGTTGCTGGTTGTTACGTTTAAAAAGTACTTTGTCTTGTTCTTTTAACTCGATGCCGTTCTTTTAGTACATCTACTACCTATCTATCGGATCTGTCTGTGGTCTTTTAACGCAGAGCGATAAGGTCTGTTTACTCCATATTAAATTCCAGAGCTTTAGAAGTAAATATTTATTTTGTGCCAAATTACAAAAAAATTAAGTCACAGTTATTTATTTGAAAAGAATCATAAAACCTAAAAAAATAGTAAAAATATGTTTGTTATATATTCATAATATATTTAAAAAAAAAATATAACAAATATTTTGTAAAGTATAGAGTATAGGTTATGATTTTTTATTTTAATGGAAACCATGGAAACGAAACAAACACATACACACTTACACAGATGTATTAGGTATAAGTCGGAAAAGTTCCCATCCTGTAAACTGAATCAAGACCTGCTAGACCCATTCCATCCACCCCCTGCTAACTCCTCTTAGGGTCATCAAAATCAGTAGATTTATATGCCATGCCTTCTAAAAGGGCATGAAGAATGACATACTATCATCATTTAAACAGGACGTTGCTGAAGGCTTGCCCCTGTTATGTCGTCTGTTTGTGTATCTTGTGAGTGTGCATTCTGCTGTGTCCCCAGTCATGTGAAAGTTCTCCTATTTTTCTAATTTAGTGACTTCTCCAACTAGTAGTCTCTTATATGATACCATTTTTTTATTTCACCCAAGCATTGTTTGCTTTATGGTAGAGTGACTAAAAAATCTATTCAATCAAGCAAGAGGTACTTTTAAAACGTAGCAAATAATAATATTAATAATAAATACTATTTAAAGATGAATACGTTTTTGTAAATTTTTATCCTTTTCCCTTACCTGTCTCTTACACCACCAGGGTAAACCTATTTTTAAAACCCCCTAATTATGGATTACCTTACGGTGTTTGAATGAATATAACATTTTATCCATGATAAATCTAATTTTTCAATTTTATTCGAAACATATGATATATTACAATATTCGTATCAAGGAAATCTTCTAATAAAGTTATAACAGATTCTACTAAAACAATTGGTTATTCTGCAGGATAAATTAACTTTACTTAAGATTGATCTCTCTCTAAAATCCAAAACTGACCTGATGTCCCCAAATAAATTTTCCAGTGCTTACTGATTATGGGTTCTATTGATTTTTTTTTTTAAACAACTCTACAATCCTCTAATAATTGCCAATCTCTAACCATTTTAAAAATCCTTTGCCAATACTACATGTGCAAAGATTTTTACTCATTACATATTTTTCTTCTTTTTTAGTAGGTGGGAACTTTGTACCACTAAAGCTGTCGAGATATTAATATACCTACTTGATGAACAAAAGTAGCTGTAACAATGGATATTGTAATATAATATTAAACACACACATTATACAGTAGTTGATTTTCTTAATAAATTGGAAATTACTTACCTCTTACCGTACAAAAACGATGACACTCTTGTACTTAAAATCTATACAGCTAGGTTGACCTCCATGACATATTTAATTTTTGGGTCCATATGATGTCCCTTAAGTTTATGCATGCTCCTAAAAATTAATGGACACTTAGATTCAATGTCATAGTTCTTCCTGATATCACTAAATTTTGTTTGCAACCCAGAATATTGGTGCGTAGGAACTTTAATTTCCATATTATGTTTTCTAAACATTTAAGTTGATAAGGGTAATATATTAAAAATGTTCTGTTGTCCAATCGTTAGGTAAGAATCCACTACTGACCATCCCAGATGCTTCATTTCTCACATATTGGTATTACAATCCATAAACAATCAAACAAGTGTTGCTATGATCCGACTTCAATAATATTGTTTGCGATTTTTATGAGTTTGGTTCAGAAACTACTTTATGCAAAAAATAATATGCGAAAAAGAACAATACCCTCCCAAACTAAATAAACAACAAAATCAGACTTAAAAAAATAAATGGGGGCACAAATTAAATTAATTTTAATAAAATGCACACGTTTATAACCACATTCATAACATTGTCAATTGTCAGTTCTAGTCTATACGTCACACGTCGATAACGTCAAAAAACTACCAACATCAGCAATGGTTGTAGTTTTATTAAAGAAAGATAAATATATGTACAGGTCAATATAAAAAAAAAGAAAATCATATATTTAATATAAATGGAATACCGAAAAAATTTTTCTATTAAGTTACAAGTCTCTATTGTCGAAGATTTTCCGCATCGAAGCATTGGTGCGCTTATCAAAGAGGATGGCACGAAAACTGCCAACCTCGAAGATAGCATCAAGCTTTTGCTGTTAACATACTTCTCTGACTCGGTCATCACAAACATGACCGACTGAGCAGGAAGAATACAATCCATCTATCAATGATTGGCAAACTGCCACATACATTGTAGACGATAAAAAATTAGATGGGCAATATCCAGAGACTATTTAAATCGCAGGACCTGACGGTATCTATCGAGCCCTACTTCAGTGGTGTCTGAAAAAACTCACACCGCACCTAGTAGGTATATTCAGATCCTCGTTAGCTTTGAGGTTTATCCCAATAAAATGGAGAGAGGTAAAAGTGGTATTTATACCCAAACTTGGAAGGATGGATTACACTTGTCCCAAAAACATACCGATCAATTAGTCAGACATCGTTTTCCATGAAGACATTCAAAAGGCTATGAGTACATAACAGATGCGGTCATCACAACAACACCACTATACCCAAACCAACATGCATACACTCCAGGCAGATCCACTGATTCTGCCCTTCATCTAGTTGCTGGCCAGATAAAGAGATCCCTGGACAATATGAAGCCCGCCTTGGGTGTTTTCATAGACATAGAAGGTGCCTTTGATAAAACCACCTAACCAACAAAAATGTTCCACAAATGATTGGTGGTTGCATACATAACATGCTCTCAAAGCGAGCAGTAAACATAAGTGTAGAAGATGTGAATATAAGAGGCTTGGTGGCGAGGGGATGTCCATAGGGAGTGGTGCTATCACCTCTACTGTGAAACAAGGTCCTCGACACCCTCATAATTCTGCAAACAGGGAATTTTGAGAACATACTCTGCGAAAGAATGCAAGTAGCTCTTAAAATTATAGAACAGTGCTCTAAGGGCCATTCACTATCTATCAATCCTAAGAACACTGAAATGGTCCTATTCACAAAAAAAAGGATGAAAATGGAATTAAAACCTCAGGAACTCCTAAACACAAAACTAAACTTTGCAACAGAGGTGAAGTACTTAGATTTCGCCTTTGACAGCAAGTTAACATGGAACTCGCATTTAAAAAACAGAGTCAAAACAGCATACATTGCTTATGAACAATACCGCCGAACCGTAGGGCGCACTTGGGGTTTCTCCCCCAGAGTCGTAGCATGGATTTATATGGCTATCATAGGACTTATGCTAACATACGGTGCAGTTCAAACAGAGCTCACGGGGAGTCTTATAGCAGCAAAAGAAATCACCAGGAACGATATTATCACTGGAAGGAACATGCTCATCTATACAGATAGGAGAAAAGCACTACTCACCTTGAACAGACCACGAATTTATTCAGGGTTAGTACTAGAATGTCACGAAGTTTTGGCCGAAGTATCCATCAACAACGTGGTCACCTTAAGATGGACCAAAGGTCACGCCATGTTGAAAGGTAACAATCTTGCTGATTCACTGGCCAAGAAAGCAGCCAACCAATTATTTTTTGAACCTGGCCCTTCCATTGGCCTGACAAAATCGGTAGTGACAGACCTAATTAAAAAACATTACCGCGTGAAATTCAAGTAAAGATGGAATACAACAAGAAACTATAGAGCTGCCATGGAGCTTTCAAGTTATCCTGACAATACTGCAGCAAACAAATACTTGAATATGACTAGACATAATCTGCGCCTGGACACAGGCATTCTGACTGGTTATTGCCAAGTACGGAAGCATCTCCATATCATGTGGCTGTCAGAATCCGCACTCTGCAGAGGGTGCGAACAAGAATATGAGACCATCAAGCATATCCTCTACGATTGCTCGACACTCTCATTTATTAGAAGATTTGTATTTGGCGAGTATTAGCTAACACCGGCCGATGAAGGAGAATCACCTATTTGCAACGTTGTCAACTACATTAAATCTGTAGGCTGGCTCACGAGCTAGGAGCTGCTTATCATCTTGGGACAATGCATAATGGGCCTAGTGAGACCTAAGTGCCGTAGTGATGACCCACCCTCCACACGTCTCAATTGTCTTTATAACATATTTTTAGAAAGATCATAAATTCGCGATACTAAATCATTAGAACCTTAAAGAGTAGAAATAAAAAGAGGGGTAACTTAAATTAAAATAGATTTCATATGCATGGAACTAGTATGTTTTAATATTAAACGACGTGAAATGTGACACAATTATAAAAATTTCGTAAGTTCTTGGTATTATTGATCCACTATCATTCCATATTAGATCTATCTGTAGGCAACAGCAGGTAGAAGGCGTTAAATTTATAGTTATATTTATGTACATTAGTATTGTTTTACTTGCTTGAAATATTTTAGTGAATATCTCAAAATAAAATTAATTCATATACCTAGTTCCAACTTTTTGTAGAAAAAGTATTTTTTCCACGACCACTTAGGAAAGTCACACATATCACACTATATAGTCCTATGGAAAGTGCCCTATATCACACGCATATGCTACTTTCCGCATCAGCTGTCACAAAATGTCAAACGCATCATTTCTATTTTGATCTATGTAATGTCCATATTAATACTAAAATCGATATGATTGTTAAATTATTGAAATTGTTGTAAATTAGATCCTAGATATTTATCTTCAACAATTATTGTTAAAATACTTTTAAAATAATTGAGTTATGTTCGCTTTGTATTCTGGTTAAACACATAACCGATTAGATCATTTAGTTAACGCAAGGCTATTAGCTCTTTTGGTTAGAGTATCAAACTTTATCGACTTTGCCATTGGAGACTTGGCGAACGACCGCATTCAAATGCTTGCGAGGGCAGATTATTTTTTTGTTTTTTTTTATTTTTTATTATTTGGTTGTTTTGTTTAGAAAATATGAAAATATAAAAATTGAATAAATACGATTTTTATTGATTGTTTTCTTAAATTTATTTTATTTATTATAATATAAACCTCGTTTTACATTTCCGCATCAGCTGTCACATAATGTCAAACGCATCATTTCTATTTTGATTTATGTAATGTCCATATTAACATTAAAATCGATATAATGATTAAATTATTAAAATTTACGATTAACTTAGATCCTAGATATTTATTTTTAACAATTATTAAAATAATTTTAAAATAACTACGTACATCTCATTATATTGGATTTTTATTCTGTATAAACTTAAAATCAAATTAAAAATGCTTTTCACATATGACCCATTAGCTCAGGTTGTAGGGTAGTTGCAATTTGAACTTTGGCTTACACGACGGGTCCGCGGGCCCGCGTTCAAAACTTGGTAGTTGCAGAATTTTTTTTTGTTTTTTTTTTTATTTTTTGTTTTTTTGTTTTTTTTTGTTTTTCTTTTTATTTTTGTTTCAAAAATATGAAAATTGAATAAATAAAATTATTGTTGATTATTTTTTTAAATACATTTTAATTATTATAATAATAACCTAGTTTTACATTTTTTGATGAAATATTTTGTGGTCGTAGGAAAAATATTGTACATCACTTGTGAAAAAAGTGATTTTCCACACTCGTGTGATAGTCACACTCGGCTTGTGCCTCGTGCCACAATATTTCCCACTCGTGTGAAAAATGTCACTTTCCACACTCTTAATGTAATATGCTATAATGTTTATGGTTATTTATTTTTCTTCAATTAGGGGATGTTCCTTCTTTATTCATTTTGGGAACTTTTCTAATACTTGTAAACAGTAGGTATAAGTAATTCTTGTAAACAGTATAAGTAAGTCTTATGGACAGTACAATAAAGTGTTACGGATAATATGGTTAAATCTTGTGGACATATAACAGTATACCAGTATAGTGGTTAGTCTTAGAAACAGTATGGTTAAGTCTCCAATTTAAAGGGACGCGATCAAAGCGATATTTATGGTATGAATGTAGTATCTTATCTTGTTAATCTGTGGGTAAACCTTGTGGCTAGTACGGTTAAGTCTTGTGAAGGGGATGGTTAGGTTTTATGAACAGGATAATACATACTTGTGGATAGTATAGGTAAGTTTGGTAAACAGGATGGTTTAGTACTATGAACAGAACAGTGTTGTAAACATAGTAAAAGGCATAGGAACTGGCGGTTATCGACGTTTGACAAGTGATATATTGAGGAATCAATTTAGAAGAAAACTGACATTTCTAATAGTACATTTTCTCCTCCCAAATCTAGTAATTATTCAATATTTATCCAGTATATCGAGTGGATAATTGGATAAGTACGACATACAATTTAAAAATGAAATAAATAACTGTTAAATTATTACATAATTAAATTAACTGTTAATGATAAATAACAGGAAAGCCAAAAAATGACCATTTATAAAACTTTTCGTGAAAATTTAAAAACTGTTGTAGAAATTTCTTGTGGTAATTTATTTTAAGACAGTTACTATATTAGACCATTTTTAAAATATATCATTGTTTCAAGGAAAAACAAAAGTGCAATACGTCGTTTTTTATAAGAATTTACATAATTAACCGTCCCATGTGTACTAAGAAGAAAGGGAGTATTGTCAAAATATCAATTTCGACAAAAATGTTGGTTGTTATACCGTAGAGCAGCCCTGATTCTATAATTCCATTGATTTTTTTATATGAATGTTTAGGTATTTTTCATTTTGGATGTAAAAGACTTTTACGTTGTATATAGCAAAACTCTTGTTTTGACTTTTAATAAAAATTATATTCATGAATAAAATGTGTTAATTAAATACCGACACTAAACGTTTTAAACCGGCAAGTCCGTTGAACACAAATGAATATTAATCAGTTTTTCTGTACTTTGGCATAAATAAAAATGTGAAAGCTTTAATTATTATCCGGTTATAAAAACGGAAACCTTCGTTAAAAATCACCATGAACGGTAAACGGATATAATTTCACAGTAATCAAAATATTCCTAATTATTTTTAAAAAGTGTGGCATAAAAACTGGGTCTTTAGAGCAACACGAAGGAAATGAGATAGAATTGTTGAACAAACTGATTTATAGAGAATATGTTTCGGGAAAGCAAAGGGTGATCATTGGGGTAGATTAGATGATTTCTGAGCAGCTTAGTAAAGGGTCGTTGTTGAATTTTGACAGGAAATGTTTTCATTTATAGTAAGGTCGTCTTAGGGAACCATAGGTCGTATCTCGTAGTTGATGTAAATGAAGGTTTACTTGTGATTTGAGTTGGAAATTACGGTTATATAATAAGGAATGATGTATTATATCAAAACTAGTAGTCACATTGGTGTAACGTGCATTTTTAGCACCTCAAATAACTAAGAAAAAATTCAACTCACCTTGTTTAAATATACGAGAAAAAGGTAAAACCTAATTTATTGTTGATAAGCTTTTGAAGCTATTATTTTTATCGTAAACTGGTTGTATGTGTTGTTAGCCTTTAGATATCATTTTAAGGATTTAATTTATCTCACCAATAGATAGAAGGATGGTATTTTATCCATAGTACAATGATTTCATTTACAGTATGGTTTTATTCAAAACTAGCTTGCTACAGATTGTTAGGTTCACCTAAAAATAGACAGTCTCATTGCGAATTTACTTATATATTATGACGTACTTTAACCTTCCCTTTAAGTAATTAATTATTTACGATGCATATTTCATAAAATTTGTTTACTTTTTGTTCAGAGTAATTATTTTAATTTAATGTGATTGTTTTGGGGATTTTAAAAGCTCGATGGTAATTTGACGTTAAATGATAGTCGACGACGGAACACGATAGTTGACAGTATCATGTGTTGTATGTTATTCAGACTCGTGCCAAACAAAAACCCCGGCGACCAAATCCTCGGGACCAAATCCCCCAGACCAAATCCCCGGAACAAAATCCCCGGGAACAAAATCCCGACGACCAAACCCCCGGAAACAAGAATCCCCGGCGGCAAAACCCCCGGGGATAAAATCTCCGACGTCATAAAATACTTGTGCCAAAAAACAATGCAAAAAAATCGAAAAATATTATTCCATTAAGTTTCAAAACATGATAAAGCATGCTTAAGTCCGATATACTCAACATTTCACGTTCCTTTGGACTTAAGGGAAGAAGGAACTGCGAAAGCAGAGGACTCTAACCTCCCAGCGGGAGGAGGATCTGCAAAAACAGACTAATTATCCCATACAAAAGAAAAGGGGAAAAAGCAGAGGTTAGGTCTGCTGAAAGACCAAAAAAACCTTCAGCAGCGAAGAGGAAGAAGCTTCTGAAGGACAGGAAAATGGCTGCAGGAACGGGGACGGAAAAAATCCCAACAAGAATGCAGCCCAAAAACGAATCGAACGGAAGGAGGACCAAACGAAGAAATAGGATAAAAGGCTCCGATCTGAGTCGCAGACTCCCCCACTCGAAGTGAAAATAAGCGGGCCAGAAATGCTCCGGCATCGGCTAGCTCATACAGCGACACTTTGAGGTGTATCCGACTGGCTGTCATTCATAGAAGGCACCCAGATACAACCCTTGACCAAGCGAAAGGAGACTTGGTACAAGAAACTCTTGTGGAAAGGCTTTACGATGTCTCTTTATGCAGTGGAAGAGCAACACATTTCTTAGAAGATCGTTAAGCGCAGGGATTTGGATGACCTGCGCTAACTAGCAGACCGCGGACTAGATAAGGACGACGGTCGGCACTCTGGGAAACCTATGGGAGGACGCGGAATTGACAGTGGTTAAATCTAAGGACTTCCCAAGAAGACCCAGCATTTTGGTTTTTATCCTGGACAAGTTCGACGTTAAAAAAGTCAGGGGTCCTCTTCAACTCCAGACGCCGGACTGGCTTTTAAAGAGCAGAAAAATTAAAAAGGCTGGGCAACTCCTAGCCTTTTCAATTGACGAAGCGTCGTACGGGGCCCTCGAGAGGTCACAATTCCAAGCCTATTATAACCTAGAAAGGGTGACCTTCAGGTTCCTAAGGCGGCCTGGTGAGGATCAGGATAATCGAGATCAACCTCCAGCACTGTAAAGCTGCTTCGGCTGCACTTACAGTGGCGATGGGGAGGTTTGAAGTGGCCCTGGTACAAGAACTGTTGATTAGACACGGTACAATAAGAGGTTTAGGAGGATTGGGTGGAGAGTTAATCCACAGACACCCCTCGAACCTGCATAATTGTCAAAAAAGGCATAAAAATACTTCCGTTAACTAATTTTTTTTTCCAGAGATTTGACAGCAGTCAGAATCAAGATCGATGCAGGAAATGGACCGAAGGAGATAATACTCGAATCAGCATATCTACTTTTAGACGATCCTGAAGCAACACCTACCAGATAAATGAAGGAGCTGGTGAGATTCTGCAGGCGCAACGGAATGCAGATAATCATTGGCTGTGAAGCAAACGCACACCAAAGGATCTGGGGAAGCACCAATACCAACGAAAGAGGTGAGTCCTTACTACAAATGATTGGCAAATAATTTAGACATAACATACGAGTATGTAGGCAATAAACCGACCTTTATAACAAAATACAGAAAGGAGTTACTCGATGTAACAATAGCATCAACATACTTGAGTAATTTTGTTACAGATTGGCATGTGTCTGACGAAGAGAGTTTATCAGATCACAGACACATAAACTTCAATGTTAAGGGTAATATTGCAAAATAAATTTATCAGAATCCCAGAAAAACAGACTGGGAGGCATACAATGCTTCCCTGGAATGTATTCTTCCGAAGATGAGAAAGACAATAAGAACAACTGACCTAGAAATGGCTATGGATGAGTTTAAAGACACAGTCACTAGCGCTTTCAACGATACCTGTCCCTTAATAGCAAGGAACTCTATCAGGAAATATCCATGGTGGAATTATGACCTTGCTATACTAAGGAAACAGGTGAGACAAAATTTTAATAAAGCTAAAATAACCGGCTAATGGAAACTATATAGAACCATACGCACCTGTTACAACATAGCCTCACAAAAAGTCAAGAGAAAGTCTTGGAGAAGGCACTGTGAGGAGATAGCAGGAACTCAAGAATATGCCAGGCTTCAAAAAATTTTCTCAAAAGACACACAACACAATAATCACCTTTAAAAATGAACTGGGGGTGTACACAATCTCAGGGAAGGAAACAGTAAGGGTAATCTTCAGGGATCACCTCCCTGGTGCACAAACCATAGCACACACACCGGCTAACCGGAATCTAAACTACCTGGAAGCTCATAATAGAGCCACAAAAAAGATTGGAGGATAGCCAAACAAGTGGTGAAGTGAACTATGGTAAACTGAAATGGGCAATTAGCTCATTCGAACCATATAAATCACCGGACATGGACGGGATTTATCCAGTAATGTTACAAAGAGGTCCTGATATTTTATACAGCAGACTCTGTAACATATTTAGAAGTAACCTGGCCTTTGGACGCATACCAAATGCTTGGAGAAATATAAGCGTAACTTTTAAACCAAAACCTGGGAAACGGCAGAGTCCCTAAGGCCAATAAGTCTTATGTCATTTGTACTTTGGAAAAACTGCTAGATAGGCATATTAAAGACGAGATATTGGTTCAGAGGTTATTATACCAAGACTAATACACCTATAGTGCAGGGAAATCAATTGAAACAGCTCTCCATCATTTAATAAAAGGGATGGAGAACACACTGGAAAACAAGAAAGTAATGCTAGGAGCATTCTTGGATATTAAGGGTGCATTTGACAACACCTTCGTGAAATTTATCATAGATCTCTCAAACACAGAGGAATCGAGGGCACGTGCGTGTCCTGGATCGACATTATGTTAAGGGAGAGAACTGTATACACAACCCTTATAGGATAGACAATAGCGGCACGGGTAGTGAGAGGATACCTGCAGGGCGGAGTGCTGTTGCCACTCCTGTGGAACCTTGTAGTGGACGGGCTGCTTAGGGCTCTTAAAGATAAGGGACATAGAACCCTGGGAATAGAATAGTTAAGTCTTATAAACAGGGTAGTTTATTCTTGTAAAGAAGACTAATATGTCTTGCGGAAAGGATGGATTAGCATTGTGAACAATACGCTCGTCTTGGAGGTACTCTGGTTTGTATTGGTACTGGTATTTCCAACGCTAACAAAATAAAATTTAGTGCAAAAGTCCACACGCTACAAAACAAAGTTTTTTGCTCTGTTTCAATTCCACGAAATAATAAATTCAAAAATCAAAATTAAAATCCTGCAAATAAAACTATAATTATTTATATTAACCCTTTCTACCATCGATTCGAAATCAAAACGAATCAAAATTTGGTGAGAAACGAGTTTTATGTACCGAAAACAATTTCACTAAATTTAATACGAAGTGTCGTCTTTTAATCGAAATGATCTAATTAAATTAAGTTTCTGCTTTTAACAATTCAAAGCGCCCTATATCGAACACAGACCATACCTTTCACCTGGCGCCCGATAGGTGAGATAGATTTACGAATTGTATGGTCGTACATTTTTTATTGCAAATTTTCATATGATTATTTTTAATTTTATCTACAAAATAAAGAGGTTCTAGGGAAATAAAAGTTTATTATAAAAAAAAATAACATTTTTTTTTTCATACGAACAACTTGTAAGATGACAGGAGATATTGCAAAAATAAAAAAGATTTTTATACATATAGTTGTATATATAAAAAGGAAAATATTATTTATTGTTTTTGATCATTGAACAGTGTTCACAAAACTTTATGGCATGCTCAAGACATGTGAACTTTTCACAACCCCGGCAAACATATTTTGATTTTCTGTTTGTGGCACGGGAACAAATTAAGCATCGTCCTTGCTGGTCTGGTCTCTTTTTATTTGTAGGTGGTTCTGAATTTCCTCCTAAAAGGTTTGAAATGGTGCTCCTTAACTCTCGCGTGATTCTGGGATTTTTCATCTGGCTTCTTTGGTGTTCCTTCACTAATTGAATTCTCAACTCCTTGAGAAAATGTCTTTTCTGCATTGTTACTCCGTTACTATTCTCTCCGTGTATAATCTGGCTGTTGATTAAAATTATAAAACGAAATTATTTCTGAAAGCTTTTTATCTGTATCATCAATGGTTCCATCTTGATACATGGAGGACAGCAAAAGAACGATTTTACGTTTTTTTGGGCAGTAGGATAGGATAGAGATATTGGCCTACATGACGAAACTTCGTTCGGAGGTTTTCCTGATTTGGGGATCATAATGACTTCAGCTACTTTCCACAATCAAGGGACATACTTTAGTTTGAATGAGGCATTAAACAGGTGTGTAAGTTTAATTATGGCTTTCTTCAGAAGTTGTTTTGAGATTTATCCTGTAACTAAATCAAAGCCAGGAGCTTTCTTAGGACTAATATTTGTTTTTATACCTTCTGTAATTTCCTTTGTTGAGGTTGCTCTGATAATTGGGTTATCTTCCTCTAGAGGAGTCCAGTTCAGTAATTTTTCTCCTTTATTTATTTTTAAGGTATATTTTAAGTTCTCTGTGAATCTATTAACTTTCCGTATATTATTTCTAGCCCAGCTACCATTTGTATTCCTGATTGGAACATTCTGCACAGTGGGTCTTTTTAATCGTTTTGTGGCTTTCCATAGAGAATATTCAATGGATTTATCGGTTTTCATCTCACTAAAGTACTTACAAATGGATTAATTTTTGATTTGTTTTATCTATCTTTTTACCTGCTGGGTGACGTTGTTAAGTTTGGTTTTATCTGATGGAGCTCTGGTCTAATGCCATTTTCTTTTTAATTTTCTTTTTGCAGAGATTAGGTCCCCTATTTCTTTAGAACAGTTATTTCCTATTGTTCGCTGCACAATAGATGGCGTATCCATGCTGATTTTTGTGTTGGACACAAGTAGTTCTACTTCTTCATCTAGCTGTGCTTTTGTTGTTAACGAAACTGAAAGATTGATTTTATTTTTAAGGTCTGGTCTGAAGCTTTGCCAGTCTGTTCTCCTATTTATTAGTCTAGGAGCGCTTTCCTTTTGGATAATGGTGTTACTAAGAGTGAGAAGAATAGGCGAATGATCTGAATTCATGTCTCATGCCTCATCAACTTGGCTGTTGTTTGCTAAAATATTTCGTACAATAAAAAAGCCTATTAGGTCGGGTATTTTGTTTCTATTTGTGGGCCAACAGTTTGGTTCGCCAGTTGAATGCTACTCGCGTTTTAATTGTGTCATTGTCTCTTTTAGATTTTTACCCTTAGTTGTTGTTAGTATGGAGCCTCAATGGGTATGTTTTGCATTAAAGTCCCCTCCAATGATAAATCTTGTTTCTTGACTAATAAGGATATCTAAATATTGTTCTTTTTTAACAGTGTGTCTTGAAGGATAATTTACAGAGGTGACCATAACATCAGAAATTTTAGATTTTATCATTATTGAAGTAGCCTGAAATTCTTCAGTCCTGTATCCCGCTTCTTGATAATGCTTAATTGCTTCTTTAATTATTACTCCGTTACCTCCTCTTGCTGCATTTCGGGGATGAATGATATGATAAACCTTATATCCCTTAAATTTAATAAAGGACTCATTGGTAAAGTAAGTGTCTGAAATTAACCATACGTAATATTGCGTTTCGTTCCTAACATTGTGGCCACTAAACGATTCACTATATCCTTGGAGCTGTTGCTAAGTCTGAACGGCCTTTCCGGTTGCTTAACGACATAAACTTCCGTATTCAAAAGATAATAGGTTCTAGCATCTACCAAAGCGTTATGGGTGAATATAACCAAAAAAGATCGGAAGCCTGCATCTGCCTGAGCAAGAACAGGCTACGTATTGTAACAGGGATCCTTACCAGGCAATGCCGACTAAAAGGACACCTAAGTAAACTGAGAGTAGTAGAGGATAGTAAGTGCAGATTCTGTGAGGAGGAGGACGAAACCTCCATTCACATCCTAACTGAATGTGTAGCACTCCAGAATCCAAGGGCACTATATCTAGGAGGATATCAAATAGAAGAGGGAGACTTACCTAACTTGAAGCCACTTCAAATCCTACACTCCTTTGAGAAAATAGGATTTAAAGGGTCGCTATAGGCATTGAGACATTTCCTTAGTGCAGTGGCGACAAAAGGATGCACAATAGATCTTTTAGGTCGCAGTGTATTAACACCCCATTCTCAACATAACATAACATCTACCAAAGCGTGCACCTTTATGCCATATTTTGCAGGTTTATTTGTTATGTATTGCCTAAAAGAGCATCTACCGCGAAATGACTCAAGTTTCTTGTCTATCGTAAGATACTTAGAAGGAGTATAGGCGTCTTGACAACTTTAAATAAATTTATCACAAATAGCTCTAATGTGTGCCAGCTTATCAAGTTTTAATATCTCAGCACAATTGTTTTTGTAGTCAAACCACAAGCATGATACTAAGAATTCAAAGCGCTTCATTACCATTGTACTGCGGAAGATATCCATTCCGATTCCATCAGTTTTCCAAAGTTCATATAAATTTCGATTGTTACTTTTGAACACTTCTGGTAGAAGAAGAAGTTCAAAAACAGCTTTAAGTTCTGCAATAGATGTAACGATAGAATGTGGAGAGCTTTTCCATTTTTCATATTTCTACAGGATTCTCACATTTGTGGTTTAAACGATATCTGTGATGAGTGGCTCGTCAAGAAAAAACAAGAAAAAATCTTTTGGAGTTTTGGCTGATTTCCCATAGCCTTTCACTCCTGGAAGATCTGTAATTATGTTTTCTGATCCGATTCAAACACGCTTATTTGGAGGATCCAAATTTTTTCCTTGAAAGAAGCTACGCTCATTCGTTCCAGTTTCTTCTTGGATATCGTCATCATGTTGTGCACCAGCATGTATCTCTTTCTCAACCTTAGGAATATTACCATCCTGCTCTCGCTATCAGGTTAGTCACTACAAATACTAACGTTATCCACTTCGTACTCTCGGTCTGACTCACCTCTATCAATTGGTTCATCCCTTGCTTTAATATCTTTCCACAGAGCCCGAAGACGCTCCTGCTCTTTTTTATAATTGTCCATAATAATTATTGCAAAGCCTGAAAATATGCATAAAACGGGCTTAAATAAAGTCGTGAAAAGGAAAAATGCCAACTTACGTCCAAAACCTGCGATAAAAGTGGAAAAATACACTATAACTACAATTGTAACTATTACCGACACGTAGGGTGTGACAAACCCAAACCCGACATACCGACGTGCTACCTCTTCAAACTAATCTTGTCGAGTGGCGCGGCATGTAACTGTACGACATGTGCCTGTGCGGCTTGCAGAGCTGGCGGAGGAAGGTGTAAACGGAAGTTACTCAGCCGCTGAAGGCCAAACGCGGCAAATTTAAAAAAATGAGGTGTGTCACACCCCACGTCTTATGCGTCTTAAAATTATATCCATCTTTCAGCGCCCTCTGTAGATGTTGTACATATTTGAGTTAAAAAAAGAAGATGAGACTATTAATTAGTAATTTGTTCATAATTTTATTTTAGATGGAGGGAGGTTATTTATAAACTGGCTTTTTGATAGACCAGTACTAAGTTCAAAATGATATTTTTTCATCCTTTTCCTCTTAAAATAATTCAAACATTCTATTCTTTACTCGACAAACTTAGATGGGTATAATTAATCCATTGGGTTATGTTCTGTGATAGATAAAAAAATTCAAATATTTTAAGATAAAAAGAAAACGAAAAATTATAGTTTTGGATTAGAGGAACAAAATATATGAAGATATTTACTATTATAACCACATATTTTTTATTCTTTGGATTAAAATTGCACAAATTGTTTTTAGGTTAGGAGATTGTATATAATAGAAGTTGTGCGAAAGTTCCTGTGGAAAGTGTTAGCTTTGTTGGGTCTAGTTGTCACTTTCCCTGTTCATTTTTATGTAAAAAAAAAACGAAAAGAGTATCTGTTTAAAAATATAAAGTTGAATTTTATTATATTTGATTTAATTTGAGTCAAGTCAGCTGTTCATTTATTAGCTATACTCTGTTTTTAAACTAGGAGGAGCGAATTGAACAGACGCATTTACACAGGGAAAAGTAACTAGATTTGTTACTAAGAGCGAGTTTCGAAATATAGTCGTGTTCAAAATTTATGAAATAATTATCTTTATCGGCCTTAGTCGGTGAACGGCCAATGAGCGGTTAAGAAATGAATAAATGTCATAGAAGTAATTTTTTAATTGGTCCCAGACTTCGAGCATATATATTTCATAGAGTCCGCATTCAACAGAGTTTGTTTGGGTTATGGGGGGAAATAGGTAGACACTATTTTTAGTGTCGCATCATTTTTACGGGGTTGCAATTAATATAAATAATAAATTTGAGACATACCTTTAAAATTCTTTAAATTATGCACATATTTTATAAACTTGCATTACTTAAGTAGGTATCTAATAATAGTAAATTATTATTATTATTATTTGTGTTGGGCACATCAGATTTTTTTAATTCAAACATCAGAAAGTGTAATACGGAAAAATGAAGGTTGAAATAATAGGCAATAAAAAAGATAAAAAGCTTATATTTAAAAATCAAAAATATAAATAAATATTAGGCATATTATAAAAATATAAAAGAATTTTTTCCAATAATTTATTAAACATAAAAATATTGTTCGTAAACAATGTTCAATAGATTACTAAACGATATACTACTGTACAGAAATAGAAATCAAGCTAATGCTTAGGTATATTTTCACAGCCAGTCGTTAACAAATAAGTGAAGCTTAATTTTTATCGGAAAACTGTCTTAAGATTCAATTATTTCTTAATGACTAGGAGTACGAATAAAAGAAGCCTAAAATGACTTTTTTTTTAAAAAATCACATTAAGCTTTGCTTATTTCTCAACGACTAGCAGTCTACTTAATTAAAGAACATAGGTATTTAATAAAAAATAATGATTGTCAATTTTTGTGATTTATAAAAAATATAGTTAGTAATAGGTAAGTATTTGAAAATGTTGTATTAAAAAGTACTTAGTAACTTATATGTTTTCTAATTCTGCATTTTCTTTTTCTGCAACAGAGGCCTTATGGTTTATATCATCACTGAAAAATTAAAAAATTTTGAACGAATAACCCACAAGTGCAGGGTTCTTTACCTTTTAGTTTCATCTTCTTCTGGGTCCTCAGTAAGTCCTGATTGCAATGCACCTGAAATTAATCTAGTTCTTCCTCCGCATCCAGTCTTTGACATAAACATATGTCCAGAAAAATGATTGGAACATAAAACATCACTATTTGAAATGTTTTCTGGAGTAGGTTTCAATATGTTTCAACAAATGCGTTTTTCGGCAGGATTAGTTGGAAACCTACAAAAAACAAAAATTATTGATTTAACATCTTCAACATTATCATGATAAAATGAGATAAAAACGAAAAGCTTGTTTATATTGAAAAATTGTGATTATTTTTTTTTTAACTTTTTAGTAGAGTCCAAAATCTAAAACAATATTCCTCATACATAATACAAGTTCTTTAAATTTAATTCACTAAATTTACCATTTATTTTAAATTCATGTTTAACGGCCTTTTGCATAAAATGTAGGTACTTATGTTTCTTTTAAAAAATTGGTAGAGACGCTAATGGTTACTTACTTATGAATTGACCTTGACGATGCCTTTTCGTATTTCTATTTAAAACTTACATAAACTCTCACCATTATTAAAATGTGTATCACTAAAGTATTAAAATACAAAAAATCACTTATAAACTACAAAAATAAGCTAGAAATGAATGAAAGTCAAAAATCAAATGACAGTTTTGACAATTTCGAACGATTTGACATGCCAAGCAAAACGAAACAGACCAATGGGAATGCTGGACACTATATTTCCCCCCTGTACCAAAACAAAGTCCATTTGGACGATGGCTCTAGTAATATATGCTCGAAGGTCCCAGACAACGATCGCAAATTTCACATTATTGTGATCTGAAATGTGTGTCTAAAACGAAATGTCACTGTCAAATTAAAGTCAATATGGTTGTTGATTGATGTCAGAAATACTTTTTTCTTGCTTTTGAAATCGACTTTTTGAGAATAACTATGATCTTTTTAAAATGGATAATAAATATTTAAGAAAATTGTTAATGGAATATCCAGATGTAGCCAGGTTAGTATAAAATATAAAGATCTGTTTACATTTTAAAGGATATATTTGTTATAGGTATAAAAAGTAAAAGTTAATCAGTGAATGACAAGTGGATCACACAGTAACTGGTATCTCTTCTATGAGTAATGTGGATATTACGGCTTATTTAGTGTTAACCCATGGTTAATGCTCTAGAGGGCAAATAAAGGCATTCAAAAGTTTACAGGCCTATGAGTCAGAATTTGTTTTGAAAACTGGAACCAACATTTTCATAACACTACATATATTTTTTAAAGTGAACTATTCATACATACCTATTTATTAATTTTAAGTATTTTTTAAATAATTTTTGTGAAAATAATGTTAACTCATTGTGCCAAATTAAGATTATCCCTAAAGTAGTAGATGGTGTTTTAAATGTTATAACAATTTTGTAAATAGTTTTATTCTATTCTAATAAATAAAATTGCTTGAATATTTAGTTATATTTTAATCATTTTGGTTAGATATTCATCAATTTTTAGTTTTAAAAAATCAGTAATAAAATTATTTTTTTCTAAAATACTTCGGAATTCATCTCTTCATGGTAATCTCCTATCTTTTTACCTTCAAAAACCAATAATGTATTTTCTACAAAACCTTCAGAATCAGCATGTAAAATAATAAGGTGTCTTCCCTTTCTTGTAAGGCTTTTCAGGAATTGCTACCTTTAATAGTACTCAGTGTAGAAGGATCCATAATTGTAGATTTTCAATACAATTGCTTACTGAAGAACTATTATTTGCGAAATAAAGTAAAAAACTAAGTAATGGATGAGATATTAAATTATAAAATATCAGAACTGTCAACAATATCAATTATTAACTGATGTCACATCAAAGTATGTGGCTGATGTTCATGCTAAAAAGTAATGTGTGAAACTGACTGTAATCTAACCGATCATAAAGCTACAGAATTGCCAACTTAAATTCAAATCGCTCCTCTTAGTTTAAAAATAGAGTATAGTGCGAGTGTTTCGGGATTTCTTAAATAATTATCTAGAAAATTTTTCTTTAAAATAAACAAATTTGAATTTAATAAGAATGCAAGTTTTCTTAACCCTTAAGTGCGCTCGCGGGGGCACTAAGTGCTCCGTTTTCAGTAAAAGTCATAACTTATTTGATTGGTCCTAATATTGCCGCCTTGCCCATCTAATCTAACACTGGAATGTGCAGTGCCTGTACTAGCGTTTGTGAGTAGTTTGAATAAGGGCGCCTTGAGATATGGATGTACATGAAGCAGGCTGCTCCAAAGGTGCACAAAGTGCTCTGGCGTGACCACTTATGTAAGTATTATATTTTTATTATTATTATTATTTTTATTTGCTCATATTATTTTGCTAAAATAGTGTTTGATAAACAGTGTAAAAGATTTTCTTGCACGCTCCAAAATTGTTGGTTAGTTTTTTTATGGTAATAAAATATTGTTATCTCTTATCATTTCCAGGGAACCGGGAAATGCGAATAAATTGACCGATGCAGAACTAGCTTATTATTTAGAGAATGATGCAGATGACATTGGTTCTGCAAGAGAGACTGACACCTACTATATTGAATCTGAAGATTTCGAAAAAGAAATTCTTCATGAGAGTGAGCTTGATAGTGACTCAGAACAAAGCGTGGATCAGAATGTGGAGAAATCTGATGACGAAAATATGGTTGACTCTGACGACGAAAATATGGTTGATTCTGACGACGAAAATATGAATGATCAAGACTTTTTTCTTGGAAGGGACAAACAAACTAAATTGTATACAAATCCAATTATTCCTAAATTTAGTAAAATTGGGACTCAAAACATCATCAAAATTTTACCTGGACTAATACATATTGCAAGATCCTCATGAATCTACAGCTTTTCAAAAATTTATAGATGTCTAAATGATTAATGACATGATGACATTGATAAATACACTAACGTATCGTTTGAAATTACCAAACTCCCAAATATGGAAGAGAAAGGGACGCCGAGGAAGTTACAAAAGCTGAACTGCTGGCATTTTTAGGCTTACTTCATCTTGCTGAAGTCAAAAAGGTAAATCACACTAATTTCCAAGAGCTATGGACAGATGATGGCACTGGCATCGAAATTTTTCGCGGCTGCATGAGCTACAAAAGATTTTTGTTTCTTTTGGGTAGCATTGGGTTTGATGATAAGGAGACAAGATCTTACAGACGCAAAATAGACAAATTAGTCCCAATTCAATCTAATTTAGATGTGTTTGTCGATAATTGCAAAAAAAAGCTATTATGTTGGAGAATTCGTCACAATAGATGAGAAACTAGAACCATTCCGAGGCCGTTGCAGCTTCTTTCAATACATACCAAGTAAACCCGCCAAATATGGTATCAAGATTTTTGCAATGTGCGACTCCAAAACATAATATACGCATAATCTAGAAATTTATTGCGGAAAACAACCACATGGACCCTATGCAAAGTCAAATACTCCAACAGACATTGTGCGTAGGTTGTTAGAACCAGTAAAAGAAAAGAATCGTAATTTGACATGCAATAATTGGTATACTAGCATACCACTTGCAGAAGTTCTTTTCAAGGATAAAATAACACTGGTGGGTTCATTGAAAAAGAACAAAAGAAAAATTCCTCCTAAATTTTTGCCAAATAAAAACAAGACTGTGAAAAGTTCAATGTTTGGATTTAAAAAAATATAACAATGGTATCCTATGCCACGAAAAAAATAAAGGAGTTATTCTTATTTCCACAATGCATAATGACGCTGCAATGGACCAAGAAACATATAAATCAGAAGTAGTCACCTTCTACAACTCAACCAAAGAAGGAATTGATACAGCAGATCAATTGTGCAACTCATATTCTATTTCAAGAAGAACTAGAAGGTGGCCTTTAGCTGTATTTTTTTCACTGATGAATCTAACAGGAATTAACGCCCAAATTATCTATAATGCCTCTCATTCCGAGTCATTACAACTAAGGAGAATCTTTTTGAAAAACCTGTCTTTGAATTTGATGAAACCGCATCTAAGAGAACGAGCTACAATTTTTTCGCTACCAACGAACATAAAATCAATTCTGTCAAAATATAGAGTTGAAAAAGAGATTCAAGAAAATGTTCCAGAAGAAAAACGTAGTGGTCGCTGTTGTTTTTGCCCAAAAGCAAAAAGGATAAACACCACGATAAAATGTAGTACTTGTAAAAAATTCGCTTGTAAAAAACATATTGACATCAGGTATACTTGCCAAAATTGTTCAAGACTAACTGGCAGCGACCTGACTTTCTGAAATATATTTTTAATATTTTTTTTTATAGAATTGATTTTATTTTATTTGTTTCACTACATTTCTCTTTTATGTTTTTTTTGTTGTTTTGTAATAGGAATAGAGTTACCTGAGTATATATTTTATTTTGATATTACATAAGAAATATTTTTTTTTTGATGTTATGCATTTTTTTTATGTTAGAATGTAAGTATGCTAAATAAAAATAAAAAGTATACATTTATAACATTTTGAATCGTATTACAACATTGAACGTAAGGTGCACAAAGTGCTCTCCGCAACTACTTATGTAAAAAAAGTTGGCGCGCCTACTTAAGGGTTAAATTAAATAAGATCAATAAATCGTGAAGACTCTTGGGTGAGGTAGGTCACAGTGTATGGATTAAAAAATATTAAGAGTTACACATTAAACTATACAAATTTACAATTAATGATGCGTTTGAAAAAGCATCGTTTTGCTATTTTAACTCTATCGGATCTGCTCCATTGTTTTTTATTATATTAATAATAAACCGTCTTTATTAATAATTTTTTAAAATGCTACAAAAATTTTAGCGAGATTTGACCATAGGCTATTGTTACATTTAACTCCTCTTAATTTTGAACTTAGAAAGTTTGAAGATAAATTAAAATGTTCAAATGTTGAAATGTTAAAATACAATACCCAAATAAGGTTGAAACGGTAGAAAATATATAAAACCAATAATAAAAGTAGTTAAATTAAAATAAATTTAAATTTTAAATATAGGAAACCACGAATTATCTGATGGCTTGCTGTTGGAGAAGAAGTTCTTTTAGTTGGTATTTAAAACTTGATCGAGAATAAGTATTTTTTAGATCAATGTCTATTTCATTATAAAATTTAATGGTATTGTACGTAAAACTTCTAACAAAAATAGCATATGTGTGTTGTGGCATTCTTAGAGTAAATTGTGTGCGGATATTTACATTGTGAATCTGATCACGAGAAATTAATTTAGTTGACAAATATGGTGGATTTTCAGATCTTAGTATATTGTGAACAAACGACAGAAGAAGATATTTAAATAAGTTTTTGATGTTTAACCATTGTAGCTGCCTAAAATATGTTGTAAGTGATCATATATGCGCAACCCATAAATAAAGCGACAGCAGGTATTTTGAATTTTTTGCAGTTACTAAAGAACCCCGCACAAATCTTATGGTAATTGGCTCCCGGTCAAATTGGCTGAAATTTGGATATGTTGTTTGTTTCGGCATCCTGAGCAAAAGTCTCAATGAGCACAAAGGTCAATTTTGCTTATTTTGGCTCCTACGGAGCTCCAAAGCTCCACGGATTGACCATTATTTACTACATAAAAAAGGCAATCTCCTCGAAAGTTTAGTATTTGCTGCATTAAAAAAGAAGTACCTTCTTATATTTTCGGGGTCGCTGCATTCAAATCTATTGCCAGTACAATAATATTGACAGTTGACAGCTGTCAAACAACAAGTAATAATCAAAATTAATAAAATCCACATGTAAATATGTTTTTGAGGTTGGTAAGTTCAAAACTGATGTTAACAACTCGATATTGACAGTTGACAGCAGTCAACTAACTGTCAAACAGTATCTGATAATTAAAATTGGCAAAATTCAGAAGTAAATAGATGTCTTTGAGGTTGATAAGTTCAAAACTGATGTCAAAAAGACGATATTGTCAGTTAACACCTCTCAACTAACTGTAAAACAGCATGTGACAATCAAAATTGATAAAGTCCATATGTAAATATATGTCTTCGAGGTTGCTAAGTTCAGAACTGATAGTAAAAAATCGATATTTACATTTTACAGCTATCAAATAACTGTCAAGCCACAAGCATTATTCAAAATTGATAAGAGCCACATGTAAATATCTGTTTTTTAGGTTGGTAAGTTCAAAACTAATGTTAATAACTGGATATTGACAGTTGACAGCTGTCAACTAACTGCCAAACAGTATGTGATAATTGAAATTGATACAATTGAGATGTAAGCATATGTCTTTAAGGTTGCCTAATTGTAATCTAATGCCAAAAAGACGATATTGACAGTTGAGTACTATCGTTAATTAAATATTTGACTGTGCATGATAATGTGTCAAGATAGAGGAACAGTGAGGTGGCAGCAAGCAAGCTTCACTTGTTTTTAAAATATCGTTTTTCTTACCTTCAGTTTTAAATTTAACAATCTCAAAAACATACGTTTACATGTGAATTTTATTAATTTTGATTGTCACATGCTGTTTGACAGTTAGTTGACAGCTGATCACTATCAATGTCGTCTTTTTGACATCAATTTTGAACTCAGAAACCTCGAGGACATCTATTTACTCCTAAATTTTGTCAATTTTGATTTTCACATACTTCTGTCAATATCGAGTTGTTAATATTAGTTTTAAACTCAGCTGCCTCAAAAACAGATATTTTCATGTGGATTTTTCAATTTTAATTATTGCTTGTTGTTTAACAGCTAGTTGACTGCTGTCAATTGTCAATGTTATTATATTGGCATTGAATTTGAATGCAGCGACCCCTAAAACATAAGAAGGTACTTCTTTTTTATCGCAGCAAATACTAAACTTAAGAGATATTGTCTTTATATGTAGTAAATAATGGTCAATCCGTGGAGCTTTGGAGCTCCGTAAAGAGCCTAAATAAGCAAAATTGAGCTTTGTGCTCATTGAAAACTTTTGCTCAGAATGTCAAAACGAACAACATTTCTAAATTTCAGCCAATTTGACCGGGAGCCAATTTCCATAAGATTTGTGCGGGGTTCTTTAAACAAGGATAATAAATTACCATGCAATGTAATATTTTAATCAATATTAGAATTTGGCAAAGGTATTTTTTCATTTATTGTGAGAATATATACTTATTGGCAAATAATAATTTTAATATTAAATAACACTGAGAAGAGAGGTTATTTATATATTCAATATACCGCAAGTTCTTATATAAAAGTAAGCCTAGATTTCTAGCTACATTTACACACGGGACTGTTTCGTCATCAATTTTATTTGAGATATTACTTTTTATCTAAGCTTTTTATACTTGAACTTGAGTTGGTACTCGAAAATAAAATTAACTTAGATTTAGAAGCATTCAAATGCAAGTTATGTTTACAGAATATGTGTTTATTCGTGATAAATTAGCATTAATTACATTCTGTGCTGCATTTGAGTTATTATCATCAAAAGTGTGATGTAATTGAGTATTAGCAGCAAAAAATTGGACATTGTACGTTTCTATTCGTTTGTTCAAATCAGACGTATAAATAAGGAATTGCATAGGCCTTAGAAAGTAAACCCTGCGGAACTCCTAATTGAATTAATAGGAAACTTGATGCTTGACTGTTTAATAAAACTTTTTGCTAACGATTATTAAGCTATGTTTTTATAAAAGAAAGTGGCATTTCAGAAAAACCATAATAATTGCAGGTGACTTAAACGCTTTAGTACAGTCAAGTAACACTAGTGCTGTAGCTTGTCTCTGATCCAATTCCGACATTACTGAGTCCGTTAAGTGGCAAAGAGCAGTGGTGGTACTGTGCTCTATTCGAAATCCTGATTGATGCAACGGAAGTATACTATTAGATGAAAAGAATTCATAGATTTGCTTATCTAATATTTTCTCCAGAGCGGTTAAGTCGAGTAACGTCTGTTTACTCTACATTAAATTCCAGAGCTTGAGGAGTAAATATAATTTTGTGACAAACTACAAAGAAAAAAGTAGCAGTTAGTCAATTAAAAAGTAGAAAAAAGCTGTTATGTAATGTTTGTGATATTAGAGTAACTTTCTTAAAGATAATAAATATTTAAAGATAATTTATAATACTAGAATTTGTTTTTAAGTCACTCATTAGATAATCTTTAGAGAATAATATTTTCATGAAATTAGTATTTTTTAACAGAAGCTAGAAAAAATTTGTAAAAATGGATTGTACTTTGTAATAATGATAGTAGGTGGGGTTATTCAGGTTTTCCTCATCTGTAACTAAAATGGCACCATCAGTCATCTTTAAGTAGCCTCACACAAGCTCTTCTTGGGGTTTTACTCATATTGGGGTAAAGTGTAGAAAAATCTATTATTATTGTTGTATTGCCATTTGATTGATTGATTTTTTTTTTGGGGAATTTTACATTTTTATTGGCATTTCATAATTTTTACAAACAGCTAATGAAAACGCAAAATTTTAATTATAATTAAGAGGAAAATTTATTATAAATTATCTTTTTCTAACCAATACGAAATAGGGCCATGAATATTTCTATAGTTTATTTTAATTTGTTGTAAATGAAAAATATGTACTTTCAGGTACAAGTGAAATTATTCTGAAATTAAGAAAATCTTTACACAAACAAAATTTTGCGTTTTTGCCATCAAAATTTAATGAAATTTTGAAAAAGTGGCTCCAGATGAACATATCTAATTATTACCTACACGTACATGCTTTTTATTTCATTAAAAATGAAAAAACTAACTAAAAGTTTGCATGGCTATATTTCGTATTAGAAAATAATTATTACTAATGTAAATTCTTCTTTTAGTTGAAAAAAAAAAAATCCCGCCAATTTTTAAATAAAATATATTACGGGTAGCTACATTAACGACACAGTAGCGTAGGTAATATTACAGGTAAACTACATTACAGACAGAGTAGGATTAGTTCAACCACCCGCACCCACAGGTTGCTGCAAGCAAACCTATTGCCAAATTTATACAAAGACACGGCAACTCTTAACTATCCGTCCTCCATGGGTACCCCATAATAGGAGAGTACCTCATAATAGGAGAATACCCCATATTTAGCGTCTCTCCTCTATATGTGTTATTGGCTAACATGTTGTTATCGTTGAATAGGTAAATTTATAAGGTATTTTATGCTAAAATAATATACAGGTTGTTTCGTTTGAAAAAATTGAGTAAATAGACTATTTGAGACATGTTTCAAAACATTCTGTAAAAAATATTCCAGTTCTATCACGACTATCTCATAAGAATGTATTTTAAATAATTTTTAAATCATTGTTAACCTACCAAAAATATGATAATTTAATTTGGGGTCTGCATCATTCTCTAATTTAATATGGCAATCCTGTCATAAAAAAAATTCTAAAGTTAAAAAGAGTGTTACCAAACCTTACTAAAACTGAAATAAAATAAAGGGTGTTCAATTTAAAAAATTTACATTTTATTTGCCAGGCAAAAACACAAAAATATTTTTAATATAGGTACGTATTGTGATGTTTGTTTATTTTACTTTACTTCCTAAGGAGGAAATGTCTGAAGAAACTTTAGTTTCTAATGAGGAAATATTAGAAGAAATATCGGTTTTCATGGAGATCATCTTACTTTCCATACCGGAACAAATTGAAGAAATTATAGCAGAAGATGTCTCATCCGAAAAAAGGTACGTTTCCGGATCCAAACCTTCACTTATTAATTCTTTTTTAAGCCACTCTGCCAGTTCTGCTTTCTTCCCTGTCGTCTCCAACTCGCGATTTTCTAATTCCCGACGTAGCTCGGTTATTTTTAAATCATACAGTCTTTTAGCCATTATTGTCCACTATTTATTTACACTATTCCACTTCTCGACACTAATGTGATGTTTGTTTATTTTAAAACAACACTTAATTTATTAATAATATATTTAAACACTTATTTATTTTATAACACTACTATTCTTATTTCGAATGTCTTTAAACTGTTTATCTTCACTGTCCATATAATAACTAACTCCCGCTTGGTCCTCCACCAATATTTATATACAAATTTTAAAAATTGGCGAATGTGCTAGAAGTTTCACTTATTCTCTTTAATACACTAGAAACATTATCGCGTTCTTTCTCGAACAGTCATCGAACGCTCCTCCGCCATAGCCGTAACATATGTTTGGTCTTAAGAGATTTAATTATGTATAATAATAGGACAAGTTGAGCCTCAAATGCCAAATAAGACAGAGAGGGACTTGGAGGATTAGAGCATGACTGAATAATGAAATGGCTCACATTACTGTATTTTTTAAATTCATATAACTTTTATTTGAAACTTATTTGCAAGTCTTTAACACAAATTAAAATATTGAACAATTACGCACTAATTGCACACCCTGTATGTAGGTACGTATATAATTCTAAATTTAATAGTTTTTGTTTATTAAGCTTACAAACAAACACTTTCGTGTTTTGTAGGGCTATCACTGTTATTTATATTATTTATTATCTGATCTTGAGTAAGACTGGATAAAGAATACTGTTGTTTTCTTTAACTAGGGAATTGTAACAAAGAAGAAACCATAAAATAAATCAATTGTA